>PVJC01054663.1:0-10432 GCA_004026665.1 Murina feae | reverse complement strand
TGACCACGAGGCGGGGTTTTCCCTGCTTTCTGGTGGCTGGAGGAAGATGGGCAGTAGGCAAGCTTGAGAGGCAGGCCGCACCCAGCCCTGGCCACCCTCAAAAAAGAGAACAACATGCTGGGGAGGGCAAGAGTCTGAGAGATCAACATAGAGGGGATGCCTGCTCCAAGCCTCCACGGTGTGCCTGGTGGCAGGCCCCCGGCAGGTAGACACACACAGGAGGACTGCTCCGAGCCTCAGATGCGGCTGGGGGCAGGTCCCCAGTGGTGACACACACACACACACACACACACACACACACACACACACGGCGCCTGGCAGACTAGGGCCATCATAGGACATCCACTGAGGGGTCCCAGACTGTGAGAGGGCACAGGCCGGGCTGAGGGACTCCCTCCACCCCGAGTGCACAAATTTTTGTGCACCGGGCCCCTAGTAAATCAATAATATGGAATTCCATGATGCTTAACAACAGGTAGTATTATAGGTATTATGGAATATTGATCTCTAAACCATGATTTCTCTTGAAGAAATAGAGTTCCTCTTTGGATATTGTCTCTTAACTGTAACTATGTTCACAGTGACTAGCACATGGTAGGTATTCAATAGGCATTTGTACAATGAATAAGTAAATGAATGACAAATTTCACAGGTGGAAAGCTGCAATGATGCTAAAAGCCATGGTGCAGATATGGGGTTGTGTGGCAGAACAGAGTTGGAGCTGGAAGTCATCAGCACTGAGAAGGCCAAGGGCTTGTCTATCTTGTAGGCATCCGGTGGAAATTAAAACTGTTCAGGATAATAGTTAATCAGGATGTGAATAGCCACAGCCAAGGTCTTCAGTGATCATAGAGAGTCAGCCAGGTGGTAGACAGATCAGAGATGATAAAGAGTAAATAGTGATACTATGATTGTCAAAGAAGAAGGATTTTTTTTATAAACCAGAGGAATTTTTTCTTACATCAAAACAGTTTTTCTGTCCACATAAAACTCTCAGATTGTCTTCAAGCCACTTCTCTAGCATAGATTTACTGCCCTCAATAGCAGCTTTAATTTGGGACCTCTAAGTTGAAAGTGTCTGGTGAATATTTCTCATTGTTGCTTTTCAGTTTTTCATTCCCAAGTTTAGACTCCAAGTCTGCTACCCCTTTTATTGAGAGGCTGCCAATCCAACACAGTGCCTTTGAAAGCAGTCACAATGCCTCCTACAGCAATTGTTTCCTCCCCGGAGAGAAAATCCATGTTTTAACCTCAGCTTTCAAAGTAAGCTCTCTCATTGGCTCATTCATTTTCTTTTAATACTCTCTTCAAAATCCAATTTTTCTAATGCTGTGTGGCTCACGCTGAATGACTTATTTCCAGGGATTCGAATGACTGCAAACAGGTCTCTTGGGTCTATCCTAGTAAAATCAATAATAGGCTTACCATGTGATGTCCTTCCAAGCAGTATTTTGTCTCCTTTTATCATCATGGTAATCTTTGTATAAAAGCATCCTTCTCTGCTGCACGTTTCCTTTTCTTGCCCCTTCTTTTTCAACTCCTGTAGCTGGTAGGAAAGGCACAATGGAGAAATCACCATTATTATTTTTTCTTCTTCTCATCCTTCTCACATTTATTTCTACTTTTCTTCTCTTTTACTTCTCCTATTGCAACTCTTCAGCTGTATCTTTCTGGACAGTTTGTTTGTTTTTATTTTTTAAAGACTCGCCATAGCCAATGTGGCTCAGTGGATGGAGTGTTGACCTCAGGAATGAAGGATCCCAGGTTCGATTCCCCTCAAGGGCACATGCTTGAGTTTCGGGCTTGATCCCCAGTAGGAGACATGTAGGAGGCAGACGATCAATGATTCTCTTTCATCATTGATGCTTCTATCTCTCTCCTTCTCCCTTCCTTTCTGAAATTAAAAAAAAAAAAGGCTGACACAGAGCTTCTGGAAACACCATCTCACTCTGAATGAGACACAGACTCACTCTGGAAAGACTCAGAGTGCAGCACTTTGACCTTCAACCCCATAGTTGGGGCTCCTCTCACCTTAACTTTCACCACCAGATTTTGCGTGGCTTGAACAGACCCATGCTTACTGTCATCGTTATTCTCTGTTCTCCAACTTCTAGTTTTCCCCTTAGGTCTACTGCAATATCCCTAACAGTTACTCATTCTACTGAAAGACATACATTTCCACCCCAGAAGATGGCAGCTTGATTTGGATGATTGAATTTGATCAGAGATTGAGGGAAAGAAGGCCTTTGGAGATGAACTCTTATGAAGTCATTGTCACTGATTTGAGGTCTGTTGGCAGGCAATGAATATAATGGTGCCATATAAATTAGTGATGTGTGTATATCATTCAGTATTGAGAGAAAGTGGTCTTTATTCTTTGAGAAGGTTATCTTCTTTGATCAAGAAGGCAGCTTCAGTGGAAAGTATAAGAAAGGAGAGGGAAACTAAATCAGCCCTTGTAACCAGTGGGTGACAGATGTCATAGATACATCATGGTTATGTCCCAGTAGAATTTCTTTTCAGAAAATCAAACAAGGACACTGGTACTATAAATCTTGGCCTGACTACTTCCTCCTCTGGGTGTTTTAGAAAGGCTCATGTTAAAAAGAAAACACAGATGTCTGGGATTTTCTTTGTGTTGATGATACATTTCCCCTCACTACTAAGATATCCTGATATATCCTCCTTGACTCTCCAACTTTTGGCCTGTACGTTGTCAGAGGAGAACTTTTCTCAACCATTTCCTTCTTAGACCTCCTTTATAAGAAATACTGACTCAGATGTTTCTCTACAATAGGAGAAGCAGGTAGAAGCAAAGGTCAGCAGGTCAACTCATCCAGTGTAAGAGGAGCTCCAGGACAACATGCAGTAAACCTGTGCCCACCACTGACTCAAGGGCAAAGATGGAGGCATTTAGAGGCTGTTTGTGTTCCTCCAATGGGATGGAAACCAGAAGACAATATTTTTGTGTTTTCTTTTTCTGTGCTTTAAAAAAACTATCAGGTCAGTAGAAAAACCACTGTTATGCCATTTTAAAAATGAAGAAATGGAAGCAAAGACATGAACCACATCAGAGAAGCAATTGAGCCCAGGCCCCAGTTTGGCCTGACAACTAGCCTGTCCTCTTGTTGTTGGGATAAGTTGCCTCTCCCTAGCCCTCGTTTTTGGTTAGCAGTCATATTATTCTGAATGAAGAGAAGTTACACTAACAAATTTTAAGCATGTGATTTGTTCTCCCATCACTGAGCTGGTGCATTTATCTAATCTGTACACACAAAGCTTTGACTTCATTCTGTTTTGCTAGAATCCCTTTCCAGGGCTTTGTGGTCGATATGCAGTGCCACTTTGACCATCTGTGTCTCTGCCAATTTTTGGAGCAAGCTTAATTATGCAAATGGACCTGATAATAGATTTTTCATTTTAGTCATGCTCAATTATTTATTTTTTAATGCCTGGCCCCGATGACTTGGACAGAACTTAGTAATAGCTCGCTCATTTCATATCTACCCAGGAGACATAGGACACTATTCGGATGCAGGTCAAATGCTCTGATGGACATCGGGCTGCTTGAGAAAAAGTCACATTTGAAGAAATGCCAACTATTTCTAGGGAAAATGCCAGCTGTTATTGCTTATCTGTTGTTCCCAAAAATGAGAGGCCATTTCGCGAGGGGCAGTGACAGAACAGGAGAGGCAGACAGGACATTACTTAAAATTACGGGTTTTAAGGTGAATGGAAAAGAAACCTGTGTGGTTACTTCCACTGACTCCTAAAGAGCAACAGTTCCCCATTTGTCCTCCTTTGGCTATAGGAATAATAAAAAGGGGCCTGGAGGGAAAGCAGTAGAGACAAGTGGAAATAGACATGCTAGAGTGTTTTGCTCTTCTCAGAAGAAAGTAAGAGAAATTATGCTATTGAGCAGAAATAGAATGGCTGGCTTCCTTTAACTCTTTCATATTTCCCACGCACCATGATCTATTGACAAGGACATATGCATATTTTAACTGGACTTCACTCTGAGGCACCCCTCTAATGTTCTCTCTTAGAATCAGGCACATTACTAATCCTGCCACTTATGTCATTTAAGGAAGTTACTTATTATGGTGGTAAAGACTATGTGTATGGTTTATTGATGGACAGCCAGCACCTAACACAATCCATGGGAGATGGTAGCCACATAATAAATATTTATGAAATGAAAGTTTAAATGAATGAATGAATAAATGATAGGAAGCTGTGATGAGGGCCAGGCTTTGCTTTTGTCCTTAAAACCAGAAGGACTTATCTAACTTTGTGTCAATGCCTTTTTCTAATTGTTCCACACAGCAATATATTTTTTAATGTATAGTTCTGTCAAATCGGTTGATGAGTTTTGTAAATACAGTGGGTATTTACAGTGGTAGCTATTGTATTTGTTCGCTAAACTGTGCCTTAATCTTTCTTTTGTCGACCCATTCTGTCCCTTGTTTCTTCCACTTCCCCCATAGTCACCGGATGGGTGGGAATAGTACTTAGGTTCTCACCAGGACTGACATTGGAAGAAGGCATTTTCTTTCTTGATGGGGTTGTTGCCTCAGGGGATTTGGATTTGAGACCACTGATAGCCATCTGGTGTACCATCTCAGAAAGAGTCTACAGATGAAGTCCATTTGATCAAGCAGAAAGTAAGAGTCCTAAGATCATGATTCTTGGCATCTTTCTTCCCCCTCCAATGCTTTTCCAGAAGGCATTCCAATTAGGAACCAATAAAATAACTTTTTAAAAGAAGTCAATATGAGTTTGATTTCTGTTTCTTGTAACTAAACAAGATCCAGCTTATGAAATGATTAAAATGCACTTATTTGTAGGAAGCTAGGGAGAGTCAGCTGAAGTCAGGGCAAAAGGCTGCCAGGTTCTCAGTTTCCATGTTTAAATGGGCTTCTGACTTTTAAAATTCAGAGTCCTGATAAATACAGAAATTGCGACCTCAGGCTGACTTTAGGTGTCATGTTTTAACAACATTTCTGGTGTTGGTGACTAAGTAGGAGGGTACAAGAATCAAACAAACCAGCAACAATTAAAATTGGGATTTTTAAAGCAAGTACATTGACGAAGAAACCCCAAGTATGGCAAAGAGTGCCCCATAATTAGTCAACCCCTAACATTCTTGTACCAAGAAAAAGTGGATAAATCATTGTAAACACTAAGAGATAGTATCAGTCCTAATTCTATCTTAGACTTACCCAGGATGGCCGACAGTTATGGTCAACTCTTCTGGCAGAGAAATTAATATAAGGACTTACTCTATGGCCAGGGAGATGAATCCTTGATCTTCTGATTCAGCAATATGCTGTAAATGCTGTGGGCTCAGAGATAGCTAATGTGCTTCTCCTTTCTATGTTTTCCAAATGGGAGTTTTTATTGCAGACATTATGCACTTCTCCATCATTTTACATTGGCTACGGTGGGCTGGTTAAAGTTATCATTTGGCAAGTGTATGAGAAGATTTTGGATTGGATATAGCAGATGATACAATTTTGGTTGTCCCTTTGGAAAGGGTGGATGCGTTTTCTGTTGTATGTGGGATACTGGCATTTTGGCAGGTGGGCATTTTTAAATTTAATATCAGGGTAAAAGAATATGTCATAAACACTAGGAAGTCAAGGGGTAGGATGCAATTTACTGTGATAGCTGTTACATTGTTCACAGAAGTTTACCATTCTCTTCTCTAGTAAAATACTCCTTCCTTTCATTTCTCCATCACCTCTCACCACTATTCCAACCAGAGGGATGACCTTGTAACTCAGATCTGGCCAAAATTGTATCCTGAGGTTGAGAAATCCGGCTCTAGGAGAAAGATACTTTTTTTCTCCTGGGTGTGCCTAAATGGGGAGATGTGAATTGATGGCTGCAGAGACTAGAGGTGGAAAAAGTGTGTTCTCTGGATTTTATCTCACATTTCTGAGCACCTGAGTGCTGGAAGCCAATTCCAGCATGACAGCAGGGCCAAATCTGGAGTGGCTGAAGGGCATTTCCCCAAACCTGAAAAAGGATGCATTAAATTGATTCTTTGCTGCCAGATAGCTCAGGGCATCTTAATCTACATGTTATTGCCTCCTACTGGCCAAATACCTGAAGAGCCATAGGCAAATTCTTCTGTTCCGACAATGGACTGTGTATATGTGTATATATCTCTGCCTCGCCTCAGGACAATTTGTGTTAATAAAAAGCTTGGGGTCCTGAAGTTAGTTTCTTTAGCTAGGCTCCTCTGACCCCCAAATGCCTTTCAAAATTATGCTTTGTCTCTGGTCTCTTAAGTTACACACAGTGCCTTCTCCAGATTGCTGAAACCTTAATGCTGGAACAAGAATCCTAGCACCTGAGACCCTGAATCCTATTACTGCTCATACAATCCCAAGGCTATTCCAGTATACTATGTACCTTTTTAGGTCAATAAAAATCTCTGTTCTTCTTAATATAAATTGATATGGATTTATAGCGCTTGCAACCAAGAGTTGTGAGCTCTGTGTCACCTCCTCTGGAAGTTTCTCTCTGACCACTCTAGCTAATTTAGTCTCCTTTATGCCACTTGTCATTTTTATCTCGTTGCCCTATGATATATTTTATAGTACTGATTGCTCTAGGAAATTTGTTCCTCAAAAAGTGTTGAATTTTCTCTGTGTTTATTGCTCATTTCTTCCTCCTCCCCATCTGATACTAAAATATAAGTTCCATGAGGTCAGAGATTTCATCTAATTGATTTATTGACTTATTACTTTTCCCAAGGCCTAGAACAGAACCTGGTCAACAATAGGTGCATCTTAATAAATATTTAATAAATGGAATCATTCACTAACATAGGTATAAAAACTAAGAAGCATAAAAGGAAATCAGTCTAAAAGAAGAAGGCATCCATTTTTCTGTCCATCTGATTCTCCTGGTTTTCCTATTACCTCACCAACTGATGTTAAATATTTTCCCCTTCCCTCTCCTTCCACTGTCCTTTTTCAAGAGCAGCCTCACTGCTCAGTCTCCACACTGTTGCTTCCCACTCTCACCTACCCCTCTGCTGCTTTTCTGTCCAAAATCTTCAACATCACTCTACATCTAGCTTCTATAAATAACTGTACACTAGTGATGATTTGACTAGTAAAGACACTACTTTCCCTTTTTGATTCTCTACTGAAGGAGCTTACCCCACCGCAGTGCTTGAGCCCTTTATGACCTGCCTAAATACTTTTTCTAAAGCTTTCTATGGTAGGAAGGTGATTAAGAGACTTATGGTCTTAAATGTGGATAACACTTTATTCCTTTGGAAGCATGTTTGAATGGGTGCATCTTAATTGGCCTACACATCCCTTACAAAGTAAACCAGGATTGGAATTGGTATAAAAAAATCCAGAGATAAGAAAACCAAGCTCCAGAAAAGCTAGTCATTCTACTCAGGCAAACAGACATGGTGAATCTAAAACCTGGACTTGAATTTATTCTTTTGCTTCTTTGTAATTTATGAGACACTAGAGAAGACTGTCCATTGGAATGAAGAACAAATATAGAACACTGGTTAAAACAGTGGAGTCTAGACTGCACGCTTACTTGTGGCTGTATTTTATTAGATTTACAAAAACGAACTAGGAAGTCAAATCTGTATTACTAGTCAAAATCTAATACTAAAAAATCAACAAACAAAAACCCTGCCATTTCAAATTTCTGTTGGTACCAGTTATCATATTCCAGCCACAAAGAGATAGAAAAATAATCATGTTTGAATAGTTTGCATTTTGCTCATTTTAAGTAAAACCCAATACATCATAGGCCTGATGACATTTTAAGAATTTCAGGTCTGTGATGGCTGTCATGACACGAATCATTCAAACAGAGGCCGCAGTGCTGAGCAATGATGTAAAGAGCTTAAGGAGAGAAAAACACATTTTTCATATTTTTCCTTTATTTGCAGCCAACATTCAAATGAAATAAACCCAGCAAAGCCATGATGACCTTGCAGAAAGCTGGATGCATCTACTTGTCTACAGCAGAAGTATAGTCTTGAGGCAAGGCCACCATACAAAATGCAAGGACTTCTGAAGGTCAGTCCATTAGCAACCACTAATGAAAAGTGTGAACTCAGGCAGGCCTTTTCACTTTTCTGGCGTAAGTTTCTTCACTTGTAAAATAGTTAGTCTACATAGACTTCGTGGTACTTCTTAATATGATTTGTTGCTTTTGGGTCATCTTACTTTAAAACTAGATCTTTATTAATTGCAGGTATTTTTTTATTGAGAGAAGCTATGACACTAGGTAAGGACACCTCAGAGCATGACAGGTGGTATGTTTTTCCTGACTCAACTACTGTTGTGGCCAAGAGAAGACACACAGTGATTTATCACTTAAATGACAAATACTTTAATTTGCACATGGATGTCTGTGTACTTTGCAGGGAGTCACTTGGTCCTTTTTTTTTGTTTTACTTTTTTTTCTTTATTGATTAAGGTATTACATATGTGTCCTTATCCCCCCATTGTGCCCCCTCAACCCCCCACTCATGCCCTCACCCTCCTGTTCTTATTTACTTAGTGTCCCACAAGGAAGCATCATTTGTCATGGAAAATTCAATAGCCAGTAGTTCCATTGTCCTTCTGTGTGCTTTGTTGTCATCACTCCCAAATCCTGACATTGCCCATTACCCCCAAGGAGAGGAGAAATGAGTAAGTCAGGATATAACTGTTTTATTTGTAGCAGAGACATGACAGAACAGCCACTGGTCTGAGGGATGAGGCTGGTCTCTAACTGCCACAAGATTGGATGATAGCAGAGAATATTCCTTTAGATCCAAGGATTCATTACCTGTCCTTGCAGACATGATTGAGGGACTGTTTTGCTCAAGTTAATGTCATTCCTTGATGGAGGTTTTTGTTTGTTGCTAGATAACTTTTTCATTAGGGTCAAATTGCTTCTTCTGGGTATGGGGGTTGAAAGGTTGGGAGTTCTGACTCTTTCAAATTCCTATTTTTTTTCAATCAATAACATTCAATTGCTTTAAAGATTTATATTTTTCATCAAGTGCATTCTCAGAACCTAATTCTTTTGTAACCAAATGAAACCCATTGAATCTGAATAGTCACACAATTCTTGCCATTGATTACAAATAAGTTGTTTATAACTGTGGAGCCAAGGCAGGTACTCATTTATCTTCTGAAACCATCACTTGTGAGGCATCACAGGGATTCTTGTCAGGGCCCTACCTGACATCACAGAGGATTTGCCAGGGTTATCCAGGATGGGCAGTTCTAGGGGTTCAGTGTCCCTAGGATTAAATGCAGCAAATGCTAATAAAATCATGGTTTGTAGGTGTGTGTGTGTGAGTCAGGGGTGGGCTTAGTGGCTGCTAGTGTAGCGTTGTTGTTTTTCAATGTGGGAAAATATACATAACATAAATCTAAACTAATAAAAGCGAAATAGTAAAATTAACCATTTCTCCGAGACATGGTAAGCCACGCCCACCAGCCAATCAGAGCAGCTGTATGCAAATTAGCCCAGCCGACATGGCGGCCGCCACTCACGGACCTGAGTAAACATTTAGGCAGCATCCATTGCAGCAGGAGCGAAAGCGATACTGTTTTCGGCCCTTGGCGGGCAGGCTCCGAAACATGTTTCAATAATGTAACAATCATAGAATCCTCGGGAGCTGAAGGGAACAGCAGCCTGGCCTGCCCTGACTTACTAAGAGTAACAAAGTCTCATTATAGACGCTGCGCTGCGAGGTGAAGCAGAGGAGGTTTCGTTACCTCAGCTTAAAGGAACAGAAATCTGCATCCAGCCGGCCTTGCTGGGACGTTGGGTCAATGGGAGCTGTAGGCAGCTTTAAAGCCCTTCACCCAGGCTGGTCAGGCACACCAGCAGGTGGACATCCCCCGAGGGCTCCCAGACTGCGAGAGGGCACAGGCCAGGCTGAGGGACCTCCCAGTGCACAGAGCGGCTGCAGGGCGGGACAGCGCAGGACCCAGGACCCGTGATGGGAAAGAGGCGGCAGGGTTGGAGGGCACCGGGAAGCGGGTAAGAGGCGGCAGGGTCAGCGGCCTGCTTGGTGGCTGCCCAGGCCCTTTGAGGGGCATCGTGGAGTGGGAAAGCAAGGCTGCAGGGGCCAGGGTCCTGCTTGGCAGCTCCCAGACCCCTTGGCGGCACCGGGAAGTGGGAAAGGAAGGCAGCAGGGGACGGGTGACTGGGAAAGAGTCGGCAGCCTGCTTGGCGGCTTCACAGGTCCCTTCCGGGGATCAGGGAGCAGGAAAAGGCTGGCCTGACCATGAGGCGGGGTTTTCCCTGCTTTCTGGTGGCTGGAGGAAGATGGGCAGTAGGCAAGCTTGGGAGGCAGGCAGCACCCAGCCCTGGTCACAGCTCAAAAAAGAGAACAACATGCAGGGGAGGGCAAGAGTCTGAGAGATCAACATAGAGGGGG
>PVJC01054662.1:0-10432 GCA_004026665.1 Murina feae | reverse complement strand
GCGGGTGGCAGGTGGCAGGTTGTGCGGGTACAGGCTGGGCTGAGGGACCCCCGACTGCACAAATTTTTGTGCACCGGGCCCCTAGTAAGTATATAAGTGTAGAAGTAGAATGACCAGTTATATCTAACCTCCTGGCATCAAAAACACTTGTTTAGGGAACTTATGGCTTCTAGTTTGTCCCGTAGCAGTGATAAGATGTCTTTAAGGAGCAATAATTAAACACATATGATTTAAGCATGCAATTATAAATTGTATGTGAATACCTCATCCTGAAGTTGAATTTTAATATGTATAGGAGGTTTAGAGTTGTAAGATGGGAAGTTAAAAATTAAGATTAGCCCTTTTGAATCTTTATTAACCCGGTTGTGGCCAAGGTAATTAAATGAAAAAATAACTTAGGAACCTAGTATGTTAAATAGTAGGAACAACAATACTAGCAAATAAATATAGTGCTTACTATGTGCTAATATATCCAATAATACATTATTATTATTGTTATGTGTTAATAGCAAACAAATATAGTACTTCCTATTTAAACACTGTTATATATACATACAAGTTCTGGTTGTTGTTGAAATATCAATTGTATAGTACTTACTATTTAAACACTGTTATATATACTTAGAAGTTTTGGTTGTGATTGAAATATCAATTGTCCCTTCTCCCTTTTGCTTCCCACTTCCACCCTCTACTAAAGGCACATTACTTACAGTATAACAAAATGGGTGAAGGTGACACTGTTATGACACCATCAAAGAATTGAATTTGAGCACTCATGTTACATTTCATTATGTTTGTTATTCTTAAGAGACTGTCTTAAGAGAGCAGTCTCAATTTTGTTATAGTAATGTGTGAATTCATTCTTGCAAGTATAGATGTTTGTATATATGTTTAAAGTCCTTTTCTTAATTAAAAACATAATATGTTTGTGGTAAAAATATTTTAATACAGAAAGTCACAAAGAATTTAAAAATCATCTATGATCCCACCACCCCGAAATTACCACTATTAACATCTTGTTTTTTACCACTTTATTTTCAACAATACCAGATTTACAATGAAGAAATCTTGGACCTTCTATGCTCATCTCGTGAGAAAGCCTCTCAAATAAATATACGAGAGGATCCTAAGGAAGGCATAAAGGTATGTGTGTTGTTATTATTATTGTTATTATTGAAAAGTGTTGCTCACTACTGAAATTCACATCCCTTTTATTTACCACTGTGGTTTTAAATGACTACTAACATCTTTCAGATTTTTTGTGGTCCTAATTCCCTTTGTTAATCTAGAATTCCTACATGGCATCTCTTGTGGGGAGTATGTATTATCACTTTCCTGTTACCTCTTCAAGGAATGCAAATATCAATGAAATATTTATTAACTATTTATAGAGTTCTAAGGCTGGGCTGTTCAGTTCTGTTGCCTCTAGCCACAACTGGCTATTTAAACCTAAATGAACAAAAATTGACTAACATTTAAAATTCAGTCCCTTAGTTACACCAGCCACACATCAGGGCTTAATAATTACATGTGGCTAGTAGCTACGGTATTAGACAGCATAGATACAGAACTTATCCATGGTCAGAAAATTCTGTTGGAGAACTCTAGAATACACATTGTGCTAGAGTCTGGTATGATATTTAAAAATTAAAAAGTTAAATAATATAACCTTTTTCAAGTTATAAGTACCATAGGAAAAAAGCGATTACTTATTTGAGAGGTTTCTGTCACATGGTATAGATGGAGGATGTGGAGATATAGCTAAACAGAAAATTTGAGGCAACGTTTTAAGTTTTGTATCTGGAAGTAGGCCAAATCCAGAAGCCAGTGTTGAAAACAGGCAGAGCTTGGGTCTAGCACCAATTTGAGTATTCAGGAGTGGGAGACTCTGAGGCTAGAAATGGATGAGAATAGGTAGTACAGGTGTGGGAAAGCTTGGTAAAATAAGTTTACCCATCTTTCTCTCCTTTCTCTCTTCCCCGCACAGAAAATTGAAGGTTTAGAGAACAGGTGCCTAAGGGGCAGGTGCTTGTGCTTCTGATTTTTTATTCCCCTTTTGGGTCCTTAGGCCATTAGCCAAGTGTTAAAGCAAGGCTTAAAGGATCAGACATATTTGAAAGCCTGATAAGTTTGGAATACAGGGGATAGGTTTGGATAGTGGGCATAAACCTGGACAAAATGCATGCTTATCACCAAAAAGAATGTTGGTAGTGAGATAGCTCTTGATTGGATTCCAAGATATTTTATATGCCCCATGATAAAACAGGAATTAAATGCCAACCATTATTTGAGGTGAAATTTGCAATACAAAGATGTGTAGATTTAGGACTCAAATTGGGGTGAGTAAAGACAAGTTTGTAAATACTTTTCAATTGGGATGAATGGACAGTAGAGAAAAGAATAAGGGTATTCTTGTAGTAAAGAATAGGTTAAGCAGGAAAGTAGAAAATATACTCCTAGGGGACCAGTCAGTCTGAATTCAGGGATATGGGTTTGGAAGTAATAGGAGATATGTTAAGATCAGATGATGAATCCAGATGAAAGAATTTGGTTGCTATTTCTGTGAATACTGTATAAGCTATTTAATACTTCTGAATGAACATTTACTGTGGCTACTTTTACCAATTCTTTATCTTAATGTGTTTATCTCTCTAGCTCAGTTAGCTCCTGAATGTTATTCTCATTATCTACCACAAGGCTTTGTAGTTTGATGAAATTTTAAGAAACAAGGTTTTTAGGAAGACTAAACAGAAATGGATTGAAAAGGAGAAAGACTAGGATGAGAAAAGGCAATTCAGGAAACTGCCTTATTTTTCTGGCATGAAGTAATATGGGCCTGGACTAGGCAAGTAGAAAGGAAAAGGAAGCAATGGATTCAAAATAAGAATTACTAGGGGAAAAAAGGAATGACTAGGAGCTGGTGATAGATAAGTGGTAGAGGAATTAAAGATAAATCTGAAGTTTTGAGACTACAGATATTAATAGAAATGGAGGAGTGGATAGAATCAGTATTGGTGGGAGGAAGATGAGTTTGGTTTATAATTTACTGATTTCAAAGTGTAAGTAGCAGACAGTTATAAACAGAAGACTAGAAATTAGGGTACCAATGTAGATTTGGGAGATATCTATCTATAATGATAAAAGCATAATATGCTAATTAGACCAGACATCCTTCTGAATAAAGCTGGGCTGCAAGGGACACCTGAGTCCCAGGTGCCTGCCAGCAGCCAGAGGTGACCCCTGGTCTGAGTACCAGAGGGAAGCCAATACTGGCAGCTGGGGAAAGGGAGGCCTACTTATTGGAGCCCCTTACACGTCCAGTGCTGTTCAGGGTTCCTGTTCAGGTTTCAAGTTCTGAAGGAGGCCGCACACAAAATGAAGAGAGAGAGACTAGAAGAAAATCAGTTTGGAAACTGGGGGACCAGGCGTGGCATCTTTCCTCTACCAGGGTAGATTGCCCACTGATGCCTGGGTCTCACCAGCCTTTTATTGAGTCTCTGAGAAAACAACCATATCCTCAGGCAGGAAATTCAGACAATAAACAGGCAGGAAGAATTTACATGTAAGTAACAAGTAGGGGTTTGCTTTAACTAACAATGTTTCAACTTAATGGGTGCATAGCTCTGTCCTTTCAGAGCAACCAAGGTTGGTGAAAACAATCAGTTTCCAGCACCTACTCTTGCACAAATTTTGTGCATCGGGTCTCTAATATCTAATCTAATAAAAGAGTAATATGCTAATTGCATCACTCTGTTATATCCCAAGCCACGCCCACCAGCCACTCAGAATAACTATATGCAAATTAACCCAACCAACATGGCAGCTGACAACCACAGAGCTAGAGCAAAGAGGAGGCTTTGTTGCCCCCGCGATGGAGGAAGCTGCCTGCCTAGGCAAGCTGTGGTCTCCGCTCATGCAACAAAGTTTTAATTATAGAAGATAAATAAATCCCAGATACCTGTTTCCAACCAGGAGCACTGGCAGCTTGGGTGGCTGGGGGCCGTGCCCAGCCTGCAAATAGCCATCAGCCCCTCACCCAGGATGGCCCCACCCTCATGGGTTGAGAGTCCCTGCTGGGGGGCTTGGCCAGCCTGAAAACAGCCCTCAGCCCCTCACTCAAGCTGGCCAGGTACCCCAGCAGGGACCCCCACCCTGATCCGGGCCACCCTTCAGGGCAAACCAGCTGACTCCACCTATACACCAGGCCTCTATCCTATATAATAAAAGGATAGTATGCAAATTGATCCTAACAGCAGAACCACTGGGAATGACTGGTCACTATGACACACACTGACCACCAGGGAGCAGACGCTCAAAGTAGGAGCTGCCCCTGGTGGTCAGTGCACTCCCACAGGGGGAGCTCTGCTCAGTCACAAGCCAAGCTGAAGGCTGCCAGTAAAGTAGTGGTGGTGGGTGACTTTCCTGCGTCCTCAGCAGTGCTAAGGATGTCCAACTGCAGCTTAGACCTGCTCCCCGCTGGCAAGTGGACATCCCCCGAGGGCTCCCGGGTTGCCAGAGGGATGTCTGACTGCTAGCTTAGGCCTGATTGCCCTGAGAGCAGGCCTAAGCCAGAAGGTGGACATCCTCCAAGAGTTCCCAGACTGCGAGAGGGCACAGGCCTGGCTAAGGGACCCCCCCCCCAAGTGCACAAATTTTTGTGCACCAGGCCTGTGGTCCTAATAAAAGAGTAATATGCAAATTAGGCATCACTCTGTGACAAAAGATGGCGGCACCCATAGCCACAAGATGGTAGTGCCCATAGCCACAAGATGGCCACCACCATAGCCACAAGATGGCGGCACCCATAGCCACAAGATGGCCGCCCCCATGGACACAAGATGGAGGTGCCCATAGCCACATCCTCCTATCTAATAAAAGAGTAAAATGCAAATTAGGCATCACTCCATGACAAAGATGGCCGCCCCTATGGCCACAAGATGGCGGTGCCCATAGCCACAAAATGGCTTACCCCATAGCTGCAAGATAGCGGTGCCTAGTCCAGCTCAGCCCTCCCACTCAAATGATCAGGCCTGTTAGCCAGGCAGGTGGCGGGGGGAGACAGGGGGCCTGAGATGTGGAACAGGCAATCAGAGGGGGCTGGGTGTCCCCTGCCCAGGCCAGAGGCATTCACCAGAGGCCTCAGGCATGGACAAGGGCGGAGCCTGTGATCGGAGTGGGCAGGGGCAGAGCTAGTGATTGAAGGGGTATGAGGGTGCCCTACCCAGGCATAAGGCTGGACCAGAAACGTCAGGCCTGGGCAGGGGCAAGGCCGGAGATCGAAGGGGCCTGGGCTCCACAGAACCAGCAATCGGAGGGGCAGAGAGGAGCCTGTGATCACAGGGATCTGGGCACCGGTGGAGCCGGCAAAGCAGGGGTCTGGGGGTCCCCTGCCCAGGCGTGCAGCCTTGGCCAGAGGCTGTAGTGGGGCCAGGGCAGAGCCAGCAATGGCAGGGGGGCAGAATCAGAGCTGGTGATCGCAGAGGCCTAAGCTCTGTGAATCTGGCAATCAGAGGGGCTTTGGAGTCCCCTGCCCAGGCCTGCAGCCTCAGGCAGAGGTTACAGGCCTGGGCAGAGGTGGAGCTGGAATTGGAGGGGCAGGGGTAGAGCCAGTGATCGTAGTGAACTACAAAGGAAACAGCTTTTCTGACCGCTCATTGGCTAAGCTCCCTGTATGCCACTGGTAATATTCTTAGTAACTTGGGTAATAAGAATCCAAAAAGGCAATCTAGGGTTTTTCCACCACACTCCTGGAGGAAAAAAAATGAAGGTCCACTGCTGGAGAGCTAAGAAATGTCATATCCTGCCCTAGCCAGTTTGACTCAGTACATAATGCCTCAACCTGCTGACTGCAGGGTCTGAGTTCAATTCTGACCAAGGGCATGTACCCAGGTCAGGGCATATGCAGGAGGCAACCAATCAAAGTGTTCCTCTCACTTTGATGTTTCTCTCTGTTTTTCCCTTCTCTTTCACATTCTCTAAAAATCTATGGAAACATACCTTCAGGTGAGGATAAAAAAGAAAGAAAGAAAGAAATGTCATATCCTATGAAAGACACATCTGGAAAATGACTAAAGAAAGTTGTCATTTTTTCATGGTGAAGGGACTAGAGTCCGTGTTGATGAAAACACCTTGGTGGCTGTGGTGACTGGCAGTGGCTGCAGCAGTGGGATGATGGGGCTGGTGGCTTTCCCTGATTAGCCTGGTTGTCTCCCACAAAGGGAGGCCAGACTTCGGCTTAGCCCTGCTCCCCAAGGGGATCAGGGAGCAGGCCTAAGCTGTCATGTCAGTAGGACACCCCTCAGGGCGCCCAATATGTGAGAGAGGGCAGGCTGGGCTGAGGACCCCTCCCCCAGTGCATGAATTTCATGCACCGGGCCCCTAGTATAATAAAGAGGGAATATGCAAATTGACCATCACTCCACCACAAAGATGGCTGCATCCACAGGTGAGGCAGAGTTCCCATAACGAGCCTTAAGGAATAATCAGCAGGAACCTGAGGCTGCAGCTCCCCTCCCCCTGTTGGGCTTGACAGGGGACCTCAGGCTACACCTCCCATCTGGCAGGGCTTGATGGGGACCTCAGGTTATGCCCCCGCCCTGGCGCTAGGCCATGGGGACCTCAGGCTATGCCCCCCACCCGGCAGGGCTTGATGGGGGGCCTCAGGCCACGCCCCTCACCAAGCAGGGATTGATGGGGGACCTCAGGCTATGCCTCCTGCCCTGATGCCAGGCCAGGGGACCTGAGGGCATGCCCCCAACCCTGGTGGGACTTGACAGGGGACTTCAAGGTGCGCCCCTGTCCCAGTTCTCGGTGGGGGAACCTGAGGTTACTCCTATTGCCCTGGTGCCAGGCCAGGGGACCTCAGACTGTACCCCCCACCCTGGCCCCAGGCAAGGGTACCTGAGGCCATGGCCCCCACCTCGGCACTAGGCTGGAGGACCTGAGGCTGCACCCCCCGACCCGGTGGGGCTTGAGAGGGAACCCCAAGTGTGTTCCCTGCCCTGGTGCTGGGCCGGAGGACCTCAGACTGCTACCCCTGCCCTGGCGCCAGGCTGGAGAAACTCAGGCTGCACCCCCTGCTCTGGTGCCAGGTGGGGGGACCTCAGGCTGCACCCCCTACCTAGCAGGACTTGATGGGCGATCTCAAGGTACAACTCCCACCTTGTTGCTGGGCCAGAGGACCTCTGGCCATGCCCGCCACCCCAGCACCAGGCCAGGGGACCTCAGGCTGCACCCCCACCTGGTGGGGCTTGATGGGGGACCTCAGGCCGTACCCCCTGCCCTGGCGTCAGGCTGGGGGACTGTAGGGCACTACCCCCGCCCAGAGGAGCTTGATGGGGGACCTCAGGCTGCACCTTCCACCCTGGCTCAGGCTATGAGTACTCAGGCTGCACCATCCCCTGCCCTGGCACCAGGCCAGAGAACCTGAGGCTGCATCCCCAACCTGGTAGGGCTTGACAATGGTGGGACTGGCCTGGTCTGGATCTAGCCCAGTGAGGGGGGCCTGCCAGGTCTGGGTCTCGTGCAATTTTGAGGCGCACGTGGGTGAGTGGGGACTTGACTCTGGGTCCCATGGTGCACCCCATTCTCTGACAGGAGGAAGATTTTCATATACATTTTACTAATTTTCTTTCATCTCTGACACTTCTATTATAGAGAAAGGACAAATAGCAATATTAAAATATTTCCTCTGATGAATCCCCTTTTAACATGCACAAATATCATGCACCGGGCCCTCGTATATATAAAAAAGCCAAGTGACTGGAATGACAAAACAACCATTTGCTATGATGTGCACTGTGTCAGCCAACTGGCCCAATCTCGGCCCCGATTGCTCCTGCCAACTTTCCTTGGCCCCTCCCCCAGCTGTCCCCACCCCTGTTCAGCCCCCTTCACCCCCACTAAGGACAGGGCTGGGCTGCCAATGTTCTGCGGCCCCTCCCCCTTGCCAGCCTGGCCCAGATTGGCCCCCATTGGGGCAGGCCGACCAGACCCCACCCATGCACGAATTCATGCACCAGGCCTCTGGTGGGGTAATAAAATCATAGCATACTGAGGATAGCAGGGACTTACTCTAGTTCAATCTCCAGAGGCTCCAAGAGATTTTAACTTGTATAAACCCTCATAGCTAGATATAGTACCGAGCCTAGGCCTTTGTTTTTCTGGCTTCCTAATCCAGTGGAAATTGCTATGCAATTTCCTCCAGTGAAAAAATGATGTTTAAAACAGATCAGAGGTGCCCTGGCTGATTTAGCTCAGTGGATAGAGCATCAGCCTGCAGACTGAAGGGTCTCAGATTTGATTCCTAGTCAGGGCACATGCCTGGGTTGTGGGCTCGATCCCCAGTAGGGGGTGTGCAGGAAACAGCAGATCAATGATTCTGTCTCATTGTTGATGTTTCTATCTCTTTCCCTCTCCCTTCCTCTCTGAAATCAATAAAAAAATTTTAAAAACAAACAAAAAAAACAGATCAAAGGTATAAGGAGGAGCCTAGAGTGACATAAAAGAGAAAATAGCAAAGAGAAATATTATTGCTGTTTGCCCTTGCTGTCCTTCAGGCCAAAGCTTAGCTTCACTTGAGGCTCCCTGAAAGGCACCTTATCCATTGCTACCCTAAAATCTAGAGATCTTTTCTAGCTCTAGTATTGTCTGGCACCTTTGTTTTGGAAGCCCCTAGTGGAGATTGGAGACCTTGGTTTGCAGGGATCACATTGATCAAGACTTTGGTTTGCAGGGATCGCAATGATCAGGGTTGCTAGATAAAATCATGACTATTCCATTTATAAAGATTGTGCTGGAACATCATTGCATTTTTTAAACCAACAATTCTTATATTTCTGATTAAGTATTTATGTATGAATCATAAGGGAATTTTTTTTTCCTTCTCTGAATTAGATTGTGGGACTCACTGAGAAGACTGTTATAGTTGCCCAGGATACTGTTTCCTGTTTGGAACAAGGCAACAACTGTAGGACTGTGGCCTCCACAGCTATGAACTCCCAGTCATCTCGGTCTCATGCCATCTTTACAATCTCCATAGAGCAAAGAAAGAAGAGTGACAAGTAAGTTACAATTTAAAGAGTCAAGATTTTTAATGTTAGTTCTACTGAAGTTGAATATTAGGTTGCCTCTTTAATTGATTTAACAGATATCTGACATCAATACTCTGAGCACTAGTAACGTTTGGGGCCATTTTGGCTGACTTGAAAGAAAAGGAGAGCTGGCAAGTCAACTTTGATACTCATTTATCCTTCAGCTTGTGTACTGTTCTCACTTGTGTCTTCCTGTCATTATCACAGGAGTAGCAGCTTTCGCTCCAAACTGCATCTTGTAGACCTTGCTGGATCAGAAAGACAAAAGAAAACCAAGGCTGAAGGGGATCGTTTAAAAGAGGGTGAGAATAATTAAGGCCACAGTTGTAGATAAAAACTTCTAGTCCTGCTATTGGTATTTTGGTGTTTTGACTGGAATATTTCAGGTCACAGTCTAATAGTACCTACAATTCAAGCTTGAGGCTGATTTCAGAAATAGTTGAAAAATTGCTTCTTTCCCTTGCACTCATTTTCTAATTTAAGTATGAGATTTGGGTCTGGCCCTTGGTTTGATTTCATCTGGTCCACGCAAGTTTTTGTTTTGTTTTGTTTTATCTCTAACTACTTACGATTAAAATCAATGTCCTCAACTATTCACTATTCTTCCCAGATGTTGTCACATAAACTTCATCAGCTTGGCTTCTGTATCTTCATTTACTAGTAAGTTATTGGGTATACATGGTGAAACTTCTAAGGCTTGGACAACAATGGTGTTTGCTGTTAGAAACCTTCATCTAGCATGGTAATCTTCATGCTGTGGGAATAATCTTTTAAACGATTATTAATCTACCTAACAAAAATTAACCAGCTCCTATTTCTCAGTTTTGTACTTAAGGATCTCATAAAAGATTTCATCAGATGCCTTGCTAAGTATGTCTACCATATTTCTAATAGCTACCAACTTAGTAACAATACAAAAATAAGGATTAGCTTAAACTGACTTCTTAGTGAATTCAAGTTGGCTTCTAGTGCTCATTCTTCTGTTTCTATGTTACTGCAAGCAATCTAATCTAATAAAAGAGTAATATGCAAATTAACCATCACTCCAGGACACCTGAGCCACGCCCACCAGCCAAGCCATGCACACCAGTCAATCAGAGCAGCTGTATGCAAATTAACCCAGCCAAGATGGTGGTCGGCAGCCATGGAGCTAGAGCAAACAGGAGGCTTCCGTTGCACCAGTGATGGAGTTGAAACTGCCTGCCTAGGCCAGCCAGGCCTCTGCTCAAGGCAACAATGTTTTAATTATAGAAGCCATGGAGCTGAAGCAAACAATAGGCTTTGTTGCCTGACTAGGCCTCTGCTCAAGGCAACAAAGTTTCAATTATAGAAGATAAATA
>PVJC01054661.1:0-10423 GCA_004026665.1 Murina feae | reverse complement strand
GGGGTGCGGAAGGAGGGGGGTGTGGGGGGAGGAGGGTGCGGGGGGAGGGGGGTGCGAGGGGAGGGGCAAATGAGGAGGTTGCTAACTTCCACCTGCAAGAGTTTTCCTTCCTTCGAAAGCCAACGCCTGGCCCCGAGGGTTAATAACATTCGAGTTCAAAATCTCCCCAGGTGCAGGGACAGGTCGCCGGGAGGAAACGGCTTCCTGAAGGCAGCAGAGCTCAGAAATTACAACCGGTTGCAGCCATTAGGAGAAGTAAAACATTAAAAAGCAGGAGGCAAAGTCCATTTGCATGCTAATCGCCCCCGCTGCGAGCTGGGAAGCCGCGATGCACAACAAAGCAGATAACTTACCCACTCGGGCGCCGTTAACCCCTGGGCTCTCGCCGCCACTCTGCCACGCGGGGCCCCGGTCTCAGGGCTGGGACTCTTCTGGCCCCCGTGGGGGAAGACACGGGTTAACTCTGCGGACCCAATCCGCCCTCCGTGGCCTAATTCTCTCCGGCTTGGGTAGGAGCAGAAAGAGAAAGGGCCTTGAAAGTTCTGAATGCGTTGAGGGGGTAGAGAGAGGAGGGTGGAGAGACACACGCAGGGGGTGAAAAGGAACAAATTTTTTTTCTTCTTCTTCTAGAAAACACGTTGGAGTGGGCTGGGCACAGGCACTACCATCAAGTGAGACTTGAATTTGAATGTGACTGGACCACTTCCTCGCCACGGGACGCTGAACAGGGGACTCGGATCCTTGGAGCCTCTTTCCTCCCAGCACAGGGTAGAGCGAGGGTTAGAGGCAGCAAGGACAGCAGCACCTCTCGGTACCTGGGATCTGTCACGGTTACTGGGACCATGTGGGAGCAGGTGGCATCTGCAGTGCCCCAGGGGGTTTTTACAAACAACTGTTGGGTGCGATGCCTTAAAAACGCACCTGGTAGCCCTAACCGGTTTGGCTCAGTGGATAGAGCGTCGGCCTGTAGACTGAAGGGTTCCTCCCAGGTTCGATTCCGGTCAAGGGCATGTACCTTGGTTGCAGGCACATCCCCAGTGGGGAGTGTGCAGGAGGCAGCTGATCGATGTTTCTTTCTCATCGATGTTTCTGACTCTCTATCCCTCTCCCTTTTTCTCTGTAAAAAATCAATAAACTATATTAAAAAGAAAAAAAATGTACCTGGTTTTATTGGAGATGCCAAGCAGCCCTTTGACATCCTGCAGAGAGTTACTCTGGGAACAAGGGCAGATAGGTGTAAAGGCTCCTTTTACTTCCCCCAACGTGGAGGCCACTAGGATATGGATCCCATCAAAGGAGGCTGTGCTCAAGGCTGTACCGTGGGCTTGAGGCAGCCCACAGGAGTCAGAGGAAAATTCCAAACTCCGACCGGAAGACTGGCTGGAATAGAACTGGGATTTGGGAGTGAGGTAGCCCTTGGCTCTGAGATCCTCTTGCTTTGAAACTACCTGGCTGTGTTACTTTGAGCAAATTTCTTCTTCTTTTTTAAAATCCTCAACCAAAGATATTTTCCCATTGCTTTTTAGGGAGAGTGGAAGAGGGAAAGTCGAGAGAAACATCCATGTGAGAGAAACACATCGACTGGTTGCCTCCTGCAGGAGCCCCAACCAGGGCCTGGGCCAGGGAGGAGCCTGCAACTGAGATACGTGCCCTTGACCAGAATTGAACCCGGGACCTTTCAGTCTGCAAACCGACGCTCTATCCACTGAGCCACACCAGCCCAGGCACTGTGAACACATTTCTTCACCTCCCGGTGCCCCAGGTCCCATGGGAAAATATGGATGATCAAATGTCATGCATTCGGGGCAAGGGTTCCATGAGTAAGCACTCAACACATGTCAATTACTGAGGCCCTATCATTGTTTCTCTTTTCCAAATATCTCTCCCTCTCCTTCCCCATGACGCAGGGAGCAAGCTGTGCCTGAAGTATGTCAGGCTGAGCATTCCGGCCAACTCATGAAATCAGGTCAAGATGAGGGAAGAGAAGTTTCTGTTTGTACACCAGGGTCCTCCTCGCTTGCCACGGTTCTGAGGATGGGAAAGAGGCTGCCAGAAAGAAACCCAAGTTCACCAAGGCCTGGCCAAATATTAATCCGGCCCCTCACGGATGGGCAGTGATGCGCGCTAGCCGACAGCAGGCGATCCCTGCACGCCCCAGCTACCTGTGGGTGGGACCAGCCCAGTGGCCCAGCCTGGCCCCGTGGGCATTCCGCAGGACCACTGCCCATCCTTGGTTCAGAATCTATTCCCAGATCGCTTTCCAGGACAGGATAACAGAGGAGGCAGGGAGACAGCAGCGGACTAGACCTGGGTGAAGGGGAGGAGAGAGAACTTGCACTCCGAAAACAACCCTTTTCTCTACAAGGACACCCCCACATCGGTGGCTTTTAACCCTGACCGAGCATTAGAATCACAGAGGAAACTTTAACAGATTATCCTGGGCGCTACCCCCATTGATTATGATTCAGCTTTTCTGGGGTGAGCCTGGTACACGGGTACTTTAAAATAGTGCTCATGCCAAGCAGACACACAGATGGCCAACAGCTATATGAAAAGATGCTCTACCCCACTAGCTATAATGGAAAAACAAATTAAAACCACAAGGAGATACTGAGATACCACGTCAGCCTGTTAAAATGACTATTATCAATAAGACAATAGACAAATGATTCTCAGAGGGAAGACAGGGGCTGAAAGAGCTTAACCAAAGAATTTGTATGCATATATGCATAACCCATGGACACAGACAATCATGGGTGAAGGCCTGGGGAGGGGTCAGGAGTGGGGAGGTGGAGGGGTCATGGGGGGAAAAGGGGGACATCTGTAATATCTTCAACAATAAACATAAATTTAAAAATAAAATAAAATAGCTCTTCAGTGATTCTAAGGAGTAGCCTAGCTTGGAAGCCACTTACCTACTTGGAAAATCCACCAACAGAATCTCCACTCCTTTCTTACTTTAAAGGGGATGTTTAGGACTTTCTAAAAATAGGGAGGTCTAGAACTTACCCCACCCCAAATTTCTGATTTAATTGGCTTGAAGTGGAGGTGCAGGCATCCCCACAAACATCATTCCACATGTACAAGATTATTCACTACAGCACAGTCTGTAATAGCAAAGATTAGAGACAACCCAGATGTTTATCTAGGGAAGATTCATCAAATAAACTCTGGTCCAACCTCAACTTTGAATATCAGGCATTTGCAAAAAGGAATGAGAAAGAGTTTGATTGCACTAATATTGAAAGATCTCTGGGATATACAGAACACACACACACATACACACACCCACACACAAGGCAATGGGCAGAACAGTATTCATAGGGTCCTATTGTTTGCCTAAAAAGAAAAAGAGGAAATCATATATTTTCATATTGCTTGTTCTTGCATACAGCAACTCTGGAAGGGTACACAGGGGAACAGAGTGAGGACCAGAGGTTGCAGGGGTGACAGTGTCTGGGGACAGGGGTGGGACGGGGGCTGTGTAGAGTGTCTTGATTTCTGAACCAGGTGAAGTCCCTCAGCTGATTGTAGTAGCCCCCTGATCCAGGGCAGGAGTCAGCAAACCACCACGTGTGCACCAAGTCAGCCCGCCCCGATATTTTTCTTCAAAAACAAACCTTTTCTTTTAGAACTTTAGGTTTCTCAAACTTATTGAGACTGTAGTTCGGAAGCTTCCTGTATACCCCACACCCAGTCTCCCCTACTATGAACATCTTGCATTAGTGTAGTGCACGTTGCAATTAATGAACAAATATTGGTAAGTTATTATTAACGAAAGGCCACGCTTCAGATTTCCTCTGTGTTCCGCTGATGTTCCTTTTCCTGCTCCAGAGTCCCATCCGGGATCTCACATCATACGTCGCCATCACGTCCCCTGAGCCATCCCCTGGCTCTGATGGTTTCTCGGACTTACTTTCTCATTTCAGATGCATTTGAAGGACACTCGGTCAGGCATTTTGTTGAATGTGCCCGAGTGGGGACTTGCCTGATTTTTTTTTTTCATGGTTAGACTGGGATCATGTGTTTTGGGAAGTGCTATCCTCACCCTGTAAAGTGCTATCCTCACCCCATCATTTTAAGGGAACGTACTAGCAGCAATATTTATATTTGATATTAATCTGAGTCGCCTGGCTGAGGAAAGGCTCGCCAGGTTTCTCCACTGTCTCCTTTCTCTCCCCACCCCCTCGCCCTCCAGAGTGTCCTCTTTGGAAGACAGTTACAGTGCACAGCCCGCACTGAAGAGGGAATAGCTACATGAATTATTTGGAATTCCTCTGCACAAGGGATGTGTCTGTCCTTCGTTTATTGATTCAGTCATTTCTTCATATTGTTGTGAGCTCCTGGGTATTTATTTCAAATGTTGGGCTATACATAATAGTACTTCATTTTCCTGTTCAACCAGCTTTGACCATTGGGAGCTCTTTCCATTGGTTCCTGTATACCTTTAACAGACCCCCAAACCTGTGTGAGGTTTTGCTTTATTGTTTTTTTGTTGTTATGGTGGTTTTGTTTTCTGAGCATTTTCTTACTTTCTGGCTCATTTTGTGTATTTCTTGCCACAGTGGAATCAGCCATTTCTCCAAGGAGCCCTGATTATTATTTTTTTTTTCCTGGAGAATATCTTGGTATTAGAAACTAAAGTCTGGGTACTAGGGGTGTTCATTGCTCCTAGGGTATCATGATTTCTAGGTTCTCTCAGACAGTAGAGCAAGGAGAAATCTGTATTGCTGGGGCTGGCCAGCAGACACTGAGTGATGGATGAATGGATTACTCTGACATAACGTTTGCTGTGAAAGCGAGGGCTAAGGGACTGCCTGGCTAAAGGAAGCAGGCAGCCTTAGGCTTTTATTGTAACAGCAGTTTGAGATAAAGTTTATCTTTTAGATACGATCAGTAGGGTAAGTAATATTGGGAGGACACATGTGTCTGCAGTGTCCCTTAAGCATGGACACCCAAAGATTAAGTATAAGGATTTCAGCAAACACCCAGGGGTTTGTAGGTGCACAGACTTGTTTGGAAAGGTCAAGGAATAATTAGGGGCACCGCCTTTGGCACTCCCCTAAGTTGGAATTCCGACAAACAGGGCAGACGGTCTTCCGCACACTTCCCTTTTCTCACAATGTTCTCCTTACAAACTTTCCAACCAAGTCTCGTCTGCTCCCCAACACGGTATGCATACTCACCTGGGTACATATAGGTACCTATGAATATCTCTATATGTAATCATCTGGGTCTATGGTAAGCATGCGTTCATACTGATGTCTCCAACCCTAATCTGGTCCCACAGGGATCCTTCTAGCTTCCCCTCCTTGCTTTTCTGCAATCCCCCGCTGCAACGCTGCAAAACCTCCACCCAGTATACACATACAATGGTTTAAGAATTGCTAACTCACATGCCTTTTGTCTCACAAATTCTACTCATTCCCAGAGTTACCCAGGCCACTACTTTTTTCTCAAACTCCATTCACCACTGCTCTTACATTTGCAATACATTGGGATTCTTCATTGCATTCCGCATTCCATCCTGGAATTCCCCAAACTCTTCAATGGCTTTTTTAAAAATGTGTATGAAGTTTATTCTTTGTGCTGTGAAGTTACGTGAGTTCTGAGAACTGCTTCATGTCTTGTCCTCATCACTAGAGTATCCCACTGAACAATTTCACTGGCCTAAAAGTTTCTCACCTCTTGAACTCACTCTCCTCTCTGAACTCCTGGCAAGCACCCACCTGTTAGTCATCTCCATAGCTTTGCCTTTCCTAGATGGTCCTATAACTGGAATCATACACTGTGTAGCTTTTCTAGGCTGGCTTCTTTCACTTAACAGTATGCATTCAAGCTGGATGTGTGTCTGTTGATGACTTGCTGATTCATTTCTTTCTATTGCTGAATAATATTCCATTGCTTGGATGTACCATCATTTATTTTATTCCTTTGCCTATTGAAAATTGTCTTGGTTGTTTCCAGTTTGGGGCAATCTGTAATAATAAAAGCATAATATGTGAATTAAATCAGATGACCTTCTGGAGGAAGCTATGGCTGTAGGGGCCAAGGCAGAGGCCCCCTGTTGTGGCAGGGGCCAAGTCCCTTGCACAAATTTTGTGCATCGGGCCTCTAGCTATGAATAAAGCTGCTATTCACTGACAGATTTTTGCATGAGCATAACTTTCCAAAGCAGTTGGGTAACTACCTAGGAGTGTTATTGCTGGATTGTAGGGTAAGACATGTTTAGTTTGATAAGTAACTGTCAGTTTTTTTCCCCCAAAGTGGCTGCATGTTGATCTGCATCTTTGCCAAAAGTTGCTATTGTTGGTTTTTGGACTGTAGTCAGTTTATTTTATGAAGTGAAATCGTCTTGCTCTAATTTTCAGTTCCCTAATGACAAATGATATTGAGTATCTTTCCTTAACTGCCATCTTTATACTTTCTTTGGAAGTCCTATTCCTATCTTTTATTCACGTTTTTGATTGGGTAGTTTATTTTCTTATTGAGTTTTAAATTCCTTATATACTTTTTGATACAGGTCCTCTATTAGGTATGTATTTTGCAAGCTTTTTCTTCCAATCAGTAGCTCAACATTTGCATTCTCCTAACAGTGTCACTTGGGCAGAAGTTTTCAATTTTAATAAAGTCTGGCTTGTCCACTTTTTTTTCTTTCAGTGGATTGTGATATTGGTGATTGTACCTAAGACTTTATTACCGAACCCAAAGTAATGTAGGTTTTCTTCCAGAGTTAATTTTCGTGGAAGGTGTAAGGTCTGTGTCTAGGTTATGTGTTGCATGTGGATGTCTAATTGCACCAGCACCATTTGCTGAAAAGGCTAACCTTTCTCCTTCATTTCTTTGTCAAAGATGAGCTGACTCCGTGTGTGTGTGTGTGTGTGTGTGTGTGTGTGTGTCTTTTCCTGTTCCAGTGATCTATTTTCTTCCACTGATACCATACTGTCTTATAATTGGACCCTTGTGGGCAGTTTTGAAATCTGCTAGTATAGGTCCTTCAACTGTGGCCTTCTTCTGTATTCTGTTGCCTATTTGAGGTCCTTTGCTTTTTTATATGAAATTTAGAATTAGTTTATCAATATCTATAACATAGCTTGCTGAGATTTTAAGTGAAACTGGGGTGAATCTACAGATCAAATATGCAAAAATGCACATCTTAACAATAGGAAGCCTTCCAACCCATGCACATGGACTACCCATTTATAGAGATATCTGATGTTTTTCATCAGCATTTTGTAGTTTTCCTGCCTGTTTTTATGAGTAAAATTTTAGTGGTTCGTAGCTGCGCGCATTCGTTTACGTATTGTCTGTGGTTGCTTTCATGCAACGATGTCACAGGTGAGTCGGTGCAACAAAAGCCGTCTGACTCACAAATCCTAACATGTTATCTAGCCCTTTGCTGACCCCCCAATCTATAGCTTAAACTGCAGAGTGTCTTTTCTTCAGCCTCATGTTCAATGCCCTCTTGCTCAGGAAGACATTAGCTAAAAAGGAACGAGAGCCCCTTGGCTTCAGCAATGAGTTTAAATGTTTTCTTCTCAGGCACTGGACATGAGATGCATAGGAACCTTCTTCATTGTCAGGATCTTGTGGGCTGAGTTTGGAAGCAGGTTCTTATTCAGTTTGTTTATGTTCTGAGCTCAGAGTGATTGGCCCAGAGGTATCTCAATGGCCATCACAGTCCATGAAACACAGGGGTTAAAACGTGTTTGATTGATGGATATGTGACAGAAAGATCCTCAAATGGTAACTCTGGGGTCCACTGAAGTACAGGAGAAACCCCCCTCCCCCCAGGAGCTGTGGCACTGGATGAACAGAACAGATGCATGAGTTGCACAGTCCGCAGCAGGTATATAGAAAGGGTGGCTCTTTGCCTGCCAGGGACGCGCAAAGTCAGATCACACACACACTGGTCTCTACATGGAGCAATGCCACCTTGCATTGGGTCTGTATTGGTACCAAAGCAACGTGGGAAAGGATATTACTTAATAGCACTATATTCCAGTCACTGTGCTAGGCTCTGTACCACTTCCGACCCACAGGACAGCCTTTCTATTCCAATCTTATAGGTCAGCAAATTAAGAGTCAGAGAGCTCAGTGACGCCTTCGCAAGCTCCTAACTTGGAGTAGCAGAGCCCAAATGGTGGTGGGTTAAAGGAATCTTGATCCATCTCCTACCTCTCAGCCACACTCGTCGTAGGCACCAGCAAGTGGCCCAATACCCTGCATAGCTCCCTGCTGTCATTCCCTTGGAATGGCATGTATGGATGCCAACTCCTGGGGTCCCACAGGTGAGGTGGCTTCCGTTTCCAGGATCAGAACTGACCCAGCCTACCTCCCTGTTGTGGGGCGTCTGCAAACTCTGTTGCTGCCCCAGCTGAGCTGGCCTGCTTCCTTCCACTTGGAAAATGCCTTGCTTGGTGTACACTAGCTCTATCTTGGAGCTACCAGTAAGTCCATGACATTGACACCAGGCGAGATCAATCCATTTCAGTGGGCATTGAACCCATGACCCTGGCCACTTCCTCATGCTGCATTCATGTGGGCCAACACCACGGTCCTAAGACACAATCAGAAAGGGGTGGGGCGGTGGGAATGTGGTGAGGACCTAAGGAAGGAGGGGCACAGCCAGAGCTCACAGCGCCACGCCACCTGCTCCAGAGAGGACCTGCCTGTGGATGCATTACAGATGGTCACGCTTAAAAGATCCTCCATGGGGAGGAAGGGCCTTGAGCCATTTCAAAGCAGGCATTTCATTCTGTGATTCAAGATGCCAGACGAGTAGCTCTAAACATCACCTTGTATAAAACTCAGAAGCAACAGGTAGATTCCTGCTCCAGCAGCTCTGGAGATCAAGTATTATTCTTATCACCATCATCATCACCACCACCACCATCATCATCATCATCGTCACCATTTTTGGTGTTTTGTTGTTATTATAGCTAAAACAATCGCTGCTATTTCCTTCTCTGACTCACTTTCCCCATCTGCTTAAATGTCTCCTCAGAACTACTCAGTAGATCATAAAGAAAGAACTGCCAGCACTTTCTCCCCTGCCCGCCAAATTTGTTTAAAAAAAATATGTTCAGAGAGAGAGAGAGAGAGAGAGAGAGAGAGAGAGAGAGAGATCTCAGTCCCGAGGTTGGGCAGAGCTCCTGCAGCTGCAAAGTTATAAGCCCATAAATAAAGTTTATGGTTAAACTGGCCTGACCTGGCTTTGCCCCTCGTACAGAAGCTGTATCTTGTCATTAGTATGCAGAACACAGCAGCCTAATGTCTGCTCATTGTTCCCGGCCACTCTGCTCTATAAATCTCCCGGCCAGGCCAGGGCGGAGTGGGGAGGGGGCAGCCCGGAGTGAGAGGCAGACTGAGAAATAGGGTCAGGAGAGGGAGGGGCGAGGGCAGACACTAGCTCCTGTCCCTGGGTGGAGGGGAAAGCCACAAGTTACAGTAAAGAAACGATTTTGCTTCTCCGGGGAGAGCTGCACCAGGAGGAGGCTGTGGGGAACCAAATCGAATTTGTGAGATGAGAACTTTTAAAAAGTTTTCCAGTTCAAAAAAAACCACACGCAGCAAGGTCAACCTTGTCTGTCCTTTGATTTTACTTTAGAAGCAAAGTCCTTGCTTTGCTTGTTGCTGATTGTTGTCTTGTTTTGTTGTTGCTGTTTGGTGTTTTTTTTGAGGGGGGGGGTGCTGTTGTGAGTGTTGCTTGTTTGCATTTTAAACAGAGCGCTGGATCTAGCTCATCCGAACCACAGGGGAGGGATGGAGGGAGGCTCTCAGAGATGCTGCTGGGGCTTGTCAATACCCACCTCCTTGGCAGGCGGAGGGTGGTGGGGGAGGGGGCACTGTCCTTTGCCATTTTTGCTGAGGGCATAAAAACAAACACACACACAAACAGAACGCAGGAGGACCAGGCCTGCAGACAGCTGTCCTTGAAAAGTTCCCTGAACCAGAAGTTTCTGAGAACGGATTTAATTTGCCTAAGGGGGAGGGGGAGAGGCCCTCTTTGGCTGAGTGATGTTCGGTCATTCCCGGTCATTCCCTTTCTCCGTTGTGGAGAATTTAGGAGTAAACCCTAACTCTGGGGTCTCCCACCAGGGAGTCTGGTGCTCAGGTGGTGAGGAGAGAGGAGGGCTCTGGGAAAGGGGCAGGGCCCATACCTGCTGCTGCTCCTGTGCTTCCAGATGTCCCACTGGCAGCAAGCACGGGGACCCCTTTCCATGGCCTCCATCTGGGGAGAAAGAACCTACAGGCCCACGGGAAAGGCCTAGCCTGTCATCATGGGGTCTGGAGGGGCCCGTGTCAGGGGGAAGGGAGGCTGGAAGGGCGGAGGCTGGAGCAGAGGGAGGGCCTGGCCCTGCATTGTGTGGCTGCCCCTCTCCCACCGGGTCCTGGGCATGGAAGCTGGTCAGCATGGACC
>PVJC01054660.1:0-10411 GCA_004026665.1 Murina feae | reverse complement strand
GTGAAAATGCACTTCAGTTCTTCCTCCTCTATTATGTATTGTAATGAAGCAAGCAGATGGTAGATGGATTTTCCCCCAGGAAACTGCTGATTTGGAAGACTCTAGCATGCCAGTTTTGCAAGCACGGTGTTCAGCAGCACAGAGTACCTCAAAATATACATTTCACTTCGTCAGGAAAATGCCTTTACCCTTAGGCAGATGGATAAATCTGCAAAAATACAAGGCCACTGCTTGCCCCTCTAGCTTTCTTTTGTAGATTTGAGTATAAACAACTTTCTCTCTCTTAGTTCTTAACTTCTTAGTAAGATAGCAATAGATTTAGCTCCCTATCCTGCACAAATGCAATGAGGTTATAAAAACGATGCACACAAACATTGTTGTTTCTGTCTCTGTTGCTGATCAAGCTCCATGTGGAATATGCTTCCACACTGTTCAGCATTATCATTTACACATAAAACCGTGGTAATCTACACACATGATGGTCATTTAAAAAAAACGGAAATGAGTCTCTTCTGAGGTGTTACTAAGAATAATAGGCAATGGTGGCTTGTACAGAAAACATACACTTACCTATCAGTTCTGAACCAGGATGATACTCAACACAAGCAAGTTCTCTATTCAAATAGGTATACAGTTTTTATTTCAGCCACAGGTAAAAACATGAAATAAATATCATCGGTTGATTTTCAATTCCTGCTGATACTAAATCATTCAAACGTTCTGTGTAGATATGCTATAATTCCTACCATTCTCACTTCTTTCTCTGTCTGAGAAAGTCAAGAACAGAATTTTACATTAAAATATGAAAATGTAGAGCATCATTATTCTCATCTGCCAAGGAAATGGGAAATGATCAGAATTCAAAGTAGCACCTTCTTTTTAGACACATAATTCTTAGAAATTGGTGCCATCTTCTGGCTCCTTAAAGTACTGCTTTAAATCTAAACCAGATACTGGCAGGACTTTTAAAGTACCAACTCTCCAGAGTGCAAAAGTCTTGAAATGATAGAAAAAGAGAATTGGAAAAAAATGTGCGACTCTACCAAGAAGAACTGGAAGGCAGAAAGTTATTGGAAAATAAACTAACTGATTTTCACAGGACTAGGGAAAGGCTAACAGAAGTCAACACGGAATTTCTCTTGGAGAAACAGCATAACAACTTTATGCTCAGCATTCCTAATATGAGTCCAGTCCTGACAGCACCTTGTGTTGGAAATATTAACAGTTTTCTACCTAGGAGAAATTCTACTGCAAGAGAAAACTTGGACAGTCCTACCACAAGGTCATCCCCTTTAAATTACCAGAAGATGTGGAGGGAGTTTGAAGACATCCTAACTAAAGAACTAAAAGAAGATGCTGCTAAATTTGAAGTTGAATCCTACAGACCTTGTCCAGTGGCACCAATCTATCAGTCAAGTTCAATCCAAGACCTACTTTTGAAAACAAAACAAGAATATAAAGAGGTTTTGCTGAAAAAATACATGATCTAAAACATAAACAGTAAAAGTTTATTTACTAGACTGTATAACATTTTGTTTCCATTAGACACATAATGTGAAATTTTTATTAAAGAAAATATTTTTTATCAAAAAAAAAAAGAAATGTACATATGAGTCACATTGTTACATCTGCATTACAGTTTATGGCCTAAACGTTAGGAATGGTAACCTGTACCATGTATCTATAATTCATATTACATAAACTGCACAGTTTATACCAGATTAAATATGCTTTGGAGTTTATCGTGATAAAATCCCCAGATATTTCACACATAGAATATTCTAGAACTAATGTATTTGGAACACTTTTCTCAGTCCTAACTCATGAGCTTCTTCTTGATAGTGGATTTCTAGTTAAGAATTTAAGAAATATCAAGGTGGAGAGAAAAAAACCAAGATGGTAGCATAGGTAAACATCAGAATTGCTGCCTCCCACATCCATTTCAAAACCACAATGAAAAGAAAAAACGGACACCACCTAGACCCACAGGAAGGCTGGCTGAGTGGAAATTCTACAACTAGAAAGAGACTGAGACTCAGAGGAGGTGCGGAAATAAAGTGCAGAGGTATGGAGGCGCACGCGAAGGGGCTTGCTGAAAGGGCTGGCAGCATTTCGTACTGGAGGTAGGCACAAGCTCCCGACAGCTCTGAACTCCAGTTGCAGGTGAGTTTCTGGGGACTCAGAACCATACGGGGAGGAGCTGGACTGTCTGGCACCATCTGGTACCGGGAAGAACTCCAGAGCGACTTGAGACCCAGTGCCTCTTAGGGCAGGGCTGAGAAGCAGCCATAGCTACTTGCTCTGCCCTGTAGATTCCCTGAGACCCCACTCCACCCAAGCTGCATGCAGAGGCTTTTGCATATAAAAGGTTGAGTAGCCTCAGGCAAAGGCTAAAATAGCAACTCCTTGGAGATACAAGAGCCAGCTTACCCAGTGGTCAGAGTGGGACCATCGTAAATACAACTCCTCAGATTCATAAGGGACACACTCAGGGGGCAGACTCAGTGAGCACCAAAGCCTGACTGAAACAACTCTTGCCCCATAAGGGTGTCTCCAGCACAGAAGTTCTCCCACTGTAGACACAGCTGATTCTCATAACCAAGTGGCTTGGAGGTCAATTCCTCTCAGTGATCACCTAACACAGAAAGCCACTCTATCAACCCAGGGAAGCGGCCAAAATGCTCAGTCTTGATTGTGCGGACCCCAGCAGCAAGCTAACCTACCAGTCAGAGTGTCTGCCCCCTAGTGGTCAGTGCACATCATAGCAAGCAGTTGAACAGCCTTAGCATATTGTTAGCATATTACGCTTTGATTGGTTGAGTGGCCGACTGGATAACTGGACACTTAGCATATTAGGCTTTTATTATATAGGATTTCTGTTTTATAGATGAAGAAACTAAGGCTCAGAGAGATTAAGTCACAAATCTAAAAATTGAAAGAGTCAGGATTTCAGTCCAGGTTTATTTGATTCCAAAGCCTGTGTTCTTTCTTTTTTTTAAAATGTATTTTATTGATTTTACAGAGAGAAAGGGAGAGGGACAGAGAGTTAGAAACATTGATGAGAGAGAAACATCGACCAGCTGCCTCCTGCATGGCCCATACTGGGGATTGGTTCCTGAAACCAAGGAATATGCTCTTGACCAGAATCAAACCCAAAACCCTTCAGTTCATAGGCCAAGGCTCTATCCCCTGAGCCAAACATTTTAGGGCAAGCTGTGCTCTTTCTAATGATGGCTGGAATATTTATGACATTGACTGATTAAAATAATGTAAAACATGGGCAGATGTTTTATATTATTAAAGTTAGTACCTCTAATAAATTAGTTTCATAAATTTTATTCTATTCCCTTCACACTGCCCCCCCCCCCCAAGTCCTGGGTCATAGATTTGTGAAAATTGGTAGGATTCACATTCCTTCTTCCACATTTCCTCTTTCATGCTTAGAAGAATGTAAACTTATTAATTGCCTTACAGTGCCCAAAACTTAATTGGTCCTCAATACATATCAGTGAATTTACCAACAAATAGGATTTAGTAACAAGTTAATTATTTATTTTCCAATTAAGTGGAGAATATGAGTGAAAAATAGTATTTCTAAAATAATATGGTTAAAAAGATCAGTATGTCTTTAAGAGTTTCTAAGTGTTTGAATATTTGGGAACACACACACATGTACATATATACTCTGGATAAGTAACTGTAATTTTCATTTTTGGTTTTGGTATGGTGTAGAAACAGTTTAGAAAAAGCAATAATAATAATAATAATAATAATAATAATAAAGGGAAAAGGACCCAAAATAATAAAGCTGATTTATCAAAGAACCACATGTACTTTGTGAGAGGGAGAAAAGAAAGAATTTGGAAGCTTTAAAATCATACTAGAGTATTATTTTTGAATGGAACAGATCTTGTTATACTTAAAAGCCCCAAGACTTCATGTACTAATAGTGAGCAGATGCCTGCTTCAAATGATGATGAAAACAAAACCATAAAAAAAAATGACTAGAAGATTAAGAGTCAGAGATACAGTGTGAAAACAACAATTAGAAAAGATAATGAAATGAGATATTTTATTTGCTATAGCATGAAATATCTGGAATAAAACTTCATTTATTATATTAGTTTTCTCAGTTTCAGGCAACAGAAACCAACTCTGGCTATCTCACATGGGAAAGGAATTTGTGGGCCGTTAGATAGACTATCTCATAGATTCGGTGGGAAGATGGGAGAACCAGTGGGGGACATAGGCAGAAATTAAAGAATCTAGGCAGCTCGAACATAGCCAAGTTCACATTATGTGAACAGTGTTAGCATGTAGGCACTGGATCTCTAAAACTGGGGATAGCTGTGTGGCCATCTCAGTTACACATAATTTCTAAATATCACTCTGCCTTTGGCTAATTTCCTTAGCGTTTAAGTCTTGGAGAAAGCATCTCACTGGCCTATCCTAGGTCAGGAATGGGCACATAAATAGAAAGGTGCCGTGTAGCCAAAAACAACAACAAAGACAAAACATAAGCCCCAATGAATGTCTCTCACAGACTTTGGGTTGCCCAGTGTCAACATGCATCATTTTTCTTGTATTTGTATATTTAAATCAAAAGTTCCTTCTACGACAAAGGAGCCAAGGATATACCATGGGGAAAAAATAGTTTCTTCAATAAATGGTGGGAAAACTGGACAGCCATATGCAAACGAATAAAACTGGACCACTCTCTTACGCCACACATAAAAATCAACTCAAAACGGATTAAATGTAAGACTGAACATAAGACTGAAACCATAAAATGCCTAGAAGAAAATGTGGGTTGTGAGCTCCTGGACATTGGTGTTGGGGATGACTTTTTGGAATGGTTTCCAAAAGCAAAGGCAACCAAAGCAAAAATAAACAAGTGGGACTCTATCAACCTAAAAACTCTGCACAGCAAAGGACATCAACAAAATGAACAAGCAACTGACCAAATGGGAAAAAATGCTTGTATCATATATCTGGTAAGGGGTTATTATCCAAAATACACAAAGAACTCATGCATTTCAATAGAAAAAAAAAGCAGCAGCAAATAATTTATTTAAAAACTAGAGGCCTGTTTCATGAAATTTGTGCTGGGGGAGTGGGAGTGGAGGTGGAGGAGGGCCCTCAGCCCAGCCTGCACCCACACCCTCCTGCAATCTGGGACCGCTGGCTCCTAACTGCTCGCTTGCCAGCTTGCCTGCCTGATCGCCCCTAACCCCTCTGTCTGCCTGCCTGATCGCCCCTAACCCCTCTGCCTGCCTGATTGCCCCTAACCCCTCTGCCTGCCTGCCTGATTGCTCCTAACCCCTTTGCCTGCCTGCCTGATTGCCTAACCCCTCTGCCTGCCTGATCACCTCTAAACCACTCTGCCTGCCTGAATGCTCCTAACTGCCAGATGTCCAGAATGATGTCTGGTCTAATTAGCATATTTAGCTAATTTGGCTGTCTGGTCTAATTAGCATATTACGCTTTTATTATTATAGATGGTCAGGGGATCTGAATAGACATTTCTCCAAAGAGAACATATAGGTAGCTAAAGGTACATGGAAAGATGCTCAGCATCATTAATCATCAGGGAAATTCAAACCAAAACCACAATGAGATATCACCTAACACCTGTTAGAAAAGAAATAAAAGGTATTGGTGATATTGTTGAGAAAAAGGAATCCTTGTGCACTGTTGGTGGAAATGTAAATTGGGGCAGTCACTATGGAAAACTTTACGAATGCTCTTAAGAAAAATTAAAAATAGAACCACCATATGATCCAGAAATTTCCTGTTGGGTATATATCCAAAAATATTAACTCAAAAAGATACTAGTATACACACTCTCAAGTTCATTATATCATTATTAGGAGCCTGGTGCAACATATATTGTGCACTCAGGGGGTCCTTCAGCCCGGCCTGTACCTGCCCACCCCGTGGCCTGCCACCCGTCCTGCACACCCCGCCCACCCCACACACCCCATGGCCTGCCACCTGCCCAGCGCGCTCTGCCCACCCTGCCGCCTGCACCACACCAGCCTCCATGGTTGCGCTGCTGGCCTCCATCTTGGCTGAGTTAATTTGCATACAGCCACTCTGATTGGCTGGTGGGCGTGGCTTGGGCATCCCGGAGAAACAGTCAATTTCTATATTACTCTTTTATTAGAGTAGATTTACAAAAGCCAAGATATGGAAACAACTTAAGTATCCGTGGATGAATGGATAAAGGAAGTGTGACACACACACACACACACACACACACACACGGTTATATTTAGCAATTAAAAAGGAGATATTGCCATTGGCGACAACATGGATGGGCTTCAGATGCATTATGCTAAGTGAAATAAGTCTGACAGAAAGACAAATACCCTGTGATCTCACTTGTATGTGGAATCTCAAACAAAAGTAAACAGAAACAGACTCATAGATACAGAAAGCAGATTTGTGGTTGCCAGAGGAGGTGGGGTGAGGGCTTGGTAAAATGGATAAAGAGGGTCGAAAGATACAAATTAGTCATGGGGATGTAATGTAGAGCATGGTGGCTATAGTTAGTGACATTATATTGCATATTTGAAAGTTGCTAAAACGGTAGAACTTAAAAGTTCTCATAACAAGGAAAAATGCTGTAATTATGTATGGTGTTATCTAAATTACTGTGGTAATCATTTCACAACACATAAAAATATGGAATCACTATGTTGTATACCTGAAAATAATATAATGTTACATGTCAATTGTACCTCGATAACAAAAACAAAACAAAATATAAACTTCTAATATGACACAATACTCTATAATATAAAAAAGACACACCGTTGTCTAAAATGGAGTTTTCTTGAAGTCTTTTTTTTTTAATTGCGCTTTGTTCCAAGTCCAAGAGCTCTGCACAGGGGCTGTTCATCCTCACTATGTTGTGATTCTGTCCTGTTATGGACTAGGTCGCAACATTTACCAAACACAAGTGCTTTGCATAGTGACCAGGCTGCCGATGACAACTGCAATGAATGGGAAGTATGTGTAATTTTCCTTGTGGTTTGCTGCCCATGATATCCATAAGAGGTGGCTCAGAGGAAGGGACTTGATATGGGGAACTAATTATAAAGGGGGAACAGGAAAGACAGACGGGAGATAGTGAGGTCACCAAGAGACTAGCAATAGCTGAACAGCTGAAGGCATCCATCAACGGCTGAGGGTGTAAAAGCCCAAGAGTCAGATCACCTGGAGGGAGCTGGGCCCATGAGGAGGGCCACTCATCAGCTCAGGGGACCACGGCAGGTGGTGGGGGGGACGGGACCTGGAGCCAGTGGTAGACAGTTATTGATAGGCCACGAGAAACACTCTGATTTCTCTCTTCCTCCTTCTCTTCAGGCCCCTGACAGGGGGAAATGTAGTTTGCATATTTGAGACTTGGATCTCAGAGCAAAAGGGCAAATGATTAGCACATATTACAATGAAGGCAACCCTGGGGCTACAGCCCTTATTTCCAGATCTGGCCCAAAAGCCACTTCTGACATAACTCTCCTCCTTGAGTGCCCTCCTCTTTCATGTAGGGGAAGCAAACTTAAATTGTTCCTTCCATAACCTTATTTTCAGCTGGCCCTGCTGCTGATGAGGTTCTGTTGTGGTGATGTGAGCCTTCATTCCCGAGGGACCTCCATGGTGGGTCTGAGATCTAGGCCTTCATGAGGTGTTAACACTAGATGTGTGAGGCAGTACCCCAGAGCAGACTTTTGTGTGAGTGTCTGTGACTGTGCAAGCGTGGGGACACCTGCATCCTGATCCCAGTTAGCTGTCTAGTGGAGTCCATGGAAACCTCTTCAGAGCAATGTTCCTAATTAATTAACACTTTGTAATCGGGCATTTTCCCGCCAAATCGTGTGCTTCACTGTGTGGTAGCGTTCGAAACACTTTCCTTTGTGCAGGGGTACATTACAAAACTTGCACATGTACCGCATTTCACTGCGTAGTTTATGAACGGCACACACAGGACAACAATGTAAAACATTTTTATTTTTGCTGGTTCCAACTAGAGGTTCCAATGTATGTTTCCTCATGTCCATTGACAGTCTCCCTGGTGGATCTGATTTTACTCGTTTCCCACAAAAAATGTGTTAAGTTAAAATTCATAGGATTATAAAATAAATCAACTTTTTGGAAATATAGCTAATAAAATATAACAAGTTTGTAATAAAGTGAAATTATGCTTCTTTTATAATGCATTTAAATAAAGAGATCTAGCAGCAGTTATAATAAACTAGGGGCCCGGTGCACAAAAATTTGTGCACTCGGGGAGATCCCTCAGCCCGGCCTGTGCCCTCTCGCAGTCTGGGACCCCTCAGGGGATGTCCACCTGCTGGCGTGCCTGGCCAGCCTGGGTGAGGGGCTGATGGCTGTTTGCAGGCTGGCCAATCCCCCCAGAGTGGACCCTCACCCCATTGGGGTGTGGCAAGCCTGGGTGAGGGGCTGAGGGCTGTTTTCAGGTTGCCCACAGTTCCTTCAGGTTTTGGGTCCCTACTGGGGTACCTGTCCAGCCTGGGTGTGGGGCTGAGGGCTGTTTTCAGGCTTTCAGGCTGCCCACAGCTCCCATTGAACCAATGTCCCAGCAAGGATGGCTGGAATCAGGTTTCTGGGGTTTATTTATCTTCTATAATTGAAACACTGTTGCTTTAAGCTGAGGCCTAGGCAGGTAACGAAGCCTCCTGTTTGCTTGAGCTCTGTGGCTTCTATAATTGCAACTATGTTGCCTTGAGCAGAGAGAGGCCCAGCTGGCCTAAGCAGACAGTTTACTCCTGGTACAACAGAAGCCTCCTGTTTGATCTAGTTCTGTGGTGGTTGGCCTCCATCTTGGCTGGGTTAATTTGCATACAGTCGCTCGACGGGCGTGGGTTGGCTGGTGGGCGTGGCTTAGGCGTCCCAGAGAAACAATCAGTTTCAATATTACACTTTTATTAGAGTAGATAGGGCAATTTCAAATTGTGAGGAACACAAAAATATTTTAAGGTGGTGTCTAATAATTGTAGCGGGCATAAGTGGATCTGATTTCTCTTGGCGACAGTCATGGGTACTGCCAATACTACTGTGGTTTGCCGCTGGCATTCTTAATTGAGACTTTGTTAAATTTCTGTTGGAGGTGGAGAAAAGATGTAATTATTTTTTTCTCAGCCACATTCATACTTCCTTTGACCTCGAGAATTACCTGAGTTCTGCCAGAAACGTCCTCACCTTCCCACCTTCAGTGTTTACTCTAACCACCCCTTCTCCCTGAGGCCTGCCTGGTCCATCACCTTTAATCGCACCTTTCCTCAGTGTGATACAATTTAAAAAATGCTGTTTGACCCAGTTTTGAAGTCCTGATTACGGGATGGTCAGTTCCTTTCTTAAGCAGCTAAGTCAATACCCCCCACACACCCCCTGTAGGGCTCCAGATGCCTACACATACCCTCTTTGCATGGGCCAAGGTACCAGACAACAGGAGCAGCTGCTATGCCCTGGGGCGCATGAAACTGTTCAAATTAGCCAACCCACAGGGAGCCCTGGAAACCTAACTATGCACCCCTCTTGCCACAGATGAGTAGCCAGCGCTTTACAGCTCCATGTCCCTGGTGCAACCTCAAGTGTGTCCCTGGTAGCAGCCTTCTTTCACTTGGCCGCTATAAGTAACCAGAAGTTCTTCCTTTCATCTATCTGAGCGTGTTGTCCTGCCATCAAAGAAATAAAACTTAAATCTTATAAGCCACCCTGAGTCCCCCAGCCCGTAAGCTATGCTCTCTCTTTTTCTTCTCTGCATGTTTGTTTTATTTACGCATAGCTCTCATTACCTTCTAACAATTCACTAGACTGTCTCACCCCACACTGGAGTGAAAGGCTCATGCAGGCAGGATGTTGTAATTTTTGTTTTCTGCTATGTCCCAACCACTTGGAACAGTGGCCAGCACCCAGCGGCTCTCTGTACGTATTTATTGAACAACTGCATGAACCTCCTTCCTGTGTCTATTGTCACTCTGGGCAACATAAGTACAATAGGTAAGAGGCAAGTTCTAAATAAAGAAAGCTTTAAAATCATTGAGTGACTAAGTATCTAGTAAGGAGAAATACCTGTGATGTTCTTGAATAGGCAGTTTTAATGTACTATATTTGTCAATTCCTACTAAATTATTTTATCAATCCAATCTGATTTTAATTAAAATATATGCAGGTATGGATCGAGAGTTCAGAATAAGATACAACATATCTGGAAGGTTTTTATGATTAATGTCTTTTTTAATTAATGAGAAAAGGAGATTAGTCAGTAAATATGATAGCTAAATGAATCATTAGAATAAAAGAGGATTCATTAACTTAACCCATATCCCCAAATAAACTCCAGCTGGATAAAAAATTAAGTTAAATTGTTTCCAAATCTTAGCTA
>PVJC01054659.1:0-10372 GCA_004026665.1 Murina feae | reverse complement strand
TCTTGTCTTTTAATTTGTTTATGTGATGTATCACATTTATTGATTTGCGGATGTTGTACCATCCTTGCATCCCTGGAATAAATTCTACTTGGTTGTGGTGTATGATCTTTCTGATGTACTGTTGGATCTGATTTGCTAGGATTTTATTGAGGATTTTGGCATCTATGTTCATTAGGGATATTGGCCTGTAATTCTCTTTCATTGTGATGTCTTTGTCTGGTTTTGGTATTAGGGTAATGCTGGCTTCATAAAATGAGTTTGGAAGTGTTCCTTCCTCTTGAATTTTTTGGAATAGTCTGAGGAGGATAGGTTTTAGATCTTCCTTAAATGTTTGGTAAAAGTCTCCTGTGAAGCCATCTGGTCCCGGGCTTTTGTTTGCTGGGAGCTTTTTTATTACTGCTTCAATTTCTTCCATAGTGATTGGCCTATTGAGATTTTTAGATTCTTCCTGATTGAGTTTTGGAATGTTGTATTTTTCTAGGAATATGTTCATTTCCTCCAGGTTGTCCTGTTTGTTGGAATAAAGTTGTTCATAGTATTCTTTAACAATCTTCTGTATTTCTGCAGGATCTGTTGTTATTTCCCCTTTTTCATTTCTGATTTTGTTTATTAGGGTCCTCTCTCTTTGCTTCTTGGTGAGCCTGGCTAGAGGTTCATCAATCTTGTTTATCCTTTCAAAGAACCAGCTCTTGGTTTTATTGATCTTTTGTATTGTCTTTTTGGTCTCCAAGTCATTTATCTCCGCTCTGATCTTTATTATTTCCTTCCTTCTGCTTACACTGGGCTTTTCTTGTTGCTCTCTTTCTAAATCTTCAAGTTGCAGGGTTAGGCAATTTATTATCATTGTTTCTTGTTTTCTGCAGTAGGTTTGTAGAGCTATGAACTTCCCTCTCAAGACTGCTTTCACTGTGTCCCATAGATTTTGGATTGTTGTGTTTTCATTGTCATTTGTTTCCATGATGTTTTTTATTTCTTCTTTGATCTCTGTGGTAACCCAGTCATTGTTTAATAGCATGGTGTTTAGTCTCCATGTGTTTGATTTTTTTGGATTGTTTTTATTGTAGTTGATTTTCAGTTTTATGCCATTGTGGTCTGAGAAGATACTTGATATGATTTCTATCTTCTTGAATTTGAAGTGACTTTGCCTGTGCCCCAGTCTACAGTCTATCTTTGAGAATGACCCATGTGCACTTGAAAAGAATGTATATTCTGTGGCTTTGGGGTGAAGTGTTCTGAAGATGTCTATTAAGTCCATCTGCTCTAGTGAGCCATTTAGGATTGATGTTTCTTTGCTAATTTTTTGTTTAGAGGATTTGTCCAATGGTGATTGTGGGGTATTAAAGTCCCCCACTATGATTGTATTGCTGTCAATCTCTCCTTGATATCTTCCAGAAGTTTTTTTATGTATTTGGGTGCTCCTATATTGGGTGCATATATGTTTACCAGAGTTGTTTCTTCTTGTTGAATGGCTCCCTTTAGTATAATGAAGTGGCCTTCCTTATCTCTTTTTATGTCCTTCACTTTGAGATCTAATTTGTCAGATATAAGTATTGCTACCCTAGCTTTTTTTTTCATTTCCATTCGCCTGTAAGACCTTTTTCCATCCCTTCACCATCAGTCTGTGTGCATCTTTTTTTCTGAGGTGAGTTTCCTGTAGACAGCAGATATGTGGGTCATGTTTTCTTATCCACTCAGTTACCCTGTGTCTTTTGATTGGAGCATTTAATCCATTTACATTTAAAATTATTATTGATAAATACTTGCTTGTCGCCATTTTTTTATTTTTTATCCCTGTGTTCCTTCTTCATTTCTTATTTTTACTTTTTACAGTAGGCCCTTTAACCTTTCTTGCATTGCTGGTTTGGTAGTAACAAAATCCCTTAGTCCTTTTTTGTCCGTGAAGCTCCTAATTTCACCCTCAATTTTGATTGATAGCCTTGCTGGGTACAGTATTCTTGGATTCAGACCCTTCCTTTGCATGACTTTGTATACTTCATTCCATTCCCTTCTTGCCTGATGTGTTTCTGTTGAGAAATCAGTAGCTAGTCTGATTGGGGAGCCTTTGTAGGTAACTTTCTGTCTCTCTCTGGCTGCTTTTAAGATTCTTTCTTTGTTATTGGTGTTTGCCAATTTAATTATAATGTGCCTTGCTGTTTGTCTTTTGGGGTTCATTTTGTTTGGAACTCTGTAAGCTTCTTGTATTTGTGTGGGATTACCCTTTCTTATACCTGGAAAGTTCTCTATCATTATTTCTTCCAATAAGCTTTCTATTCCTTGCTCATTTTCCATTCCTTCTGGCACCCCTATTACATGGATATTGTTTCTTTTTGTGTTGTCCCAAAGTTCTCTTAGGCTCTCCTCCTGCTTTTTAATTTTTTTTTCTAGAAGCTGCTCTTTTTGGATATTTTTTTCTATCTTGTCTTCTAGCTCACTGATGCGGTCCTCTGCTTCATCTAGTCTAGTGTTGATGCTTTCTATTGTGTTCTTCATAGCAGTGATGTCACTTTTCATTTCTTCTTGGTTCTTCAACATTTCCTCTTGGTTCTTGCACATATTGTTGAATTTGTCTTCCATTCTTCTCAACCACTTTATGATCATTTCTCTGAATTCCTTCTCTGACAAGTTGATTGCCTCCATTTCGTTTACTTCCTTTTCTGGTGATGACTGTTTCTCTTTCGTATGTGGACTGTTTCTTTGTCTCCCCATGATCTCTCTTCTCTGGTGTCTATTTACATGGTTCTGTCTCTCCTGTGTTGAGTTAAAGGCACGAAGTACCGCACAACAAGGCACAATGCACGAAATACTGAACACAGATGTATTCACGGTACTAATAACTTCAAATGAAGGTGGCCACCTGAGAAAAGAGGATTAGGGGAAAGAGGAGAGAAAAAGAAAAAGGGGAAAAGGGTAGAAAAAAGAGAGTGCAAGGACGAAATTGGGGGAGGGACAGAGAAAAAAAGGTAAGAGAGGTAAGAAAGAGAGTGAAATAAAAGACAGGAAGAAGCTATATAGGGAGGGGATTCTGATAGAGTTGCCACTAATTTCAATGAATGTCAGCAACAGATACCTAGAGATGAATGCAGACCATAAACAACCACTAATTTCAAGTGGGGTGAAGGAAAACAGCGGCAACCAAATAACCAATGGAGGAAAAAAATTAAAAAAAAACAGTACAATCAACAATCAAGCTAACAACAGCTTAGTGACAGACAGAGAGAGAGAAGAAAAGAAAGTGGAAGATAAGAGAGAAAAATATGGATAGTGAAGAAAGAGAAGAGTGAGACGAGTATGGACTTAGAGCAGGGGATTGGAACTTAGATATATAAGTAGGGTGAAATTTTAAGAGAAGATAAGAAGAGGGAGTAGGGATAGTTTAAAGCCGGACTGGGGTAGGCGAACCTGGACAACAAAAGGAGAAAAGTGAGGAAGAGAGTGTTGGTTCCTGTTGCCCCGCGCTTCTAGGCACGGAATCCAGCCGCCCCCTGTGGAAGGGGTGCGGTCCCTGGCGTTCGGGTGCTTGTAGGTGCCGAATCCAGCTGCCCTGTGAAGAGGGGGATAGGTCCCCGCTTTCACCTGCTTCTAGGCACAGAATCCAGCCGCCCCCTGTGGAAGGGGTGTGGTCTCTGGCGTTCAGGTGCTTGTAGGTGCCGAATCCAGCCACCCCGTGGGGAGGGGGACAGGTCCCCGCGTTTGCCCACTTCTAGGCACAGAATGCAGCCGCCCCGTGGGGAGGGGAACAGGTCCCTGCAATCGCACGCTTCTAGACGCAGATTTTTGCCCCGTGGGGAGGGGAAGAGTTTCTCAAAGTTTCTTAGTTCCTTGTCTTAAATTCCCACAGCCCCGTGCCGAGGGGGGACAGTTTCTCAGATTTTCCTGAGTTCCCCAAATTCCTGTAGCCCCAGCTTGGCACTGCCTGCGAGCCTGCAGGGAGGGGGATCGATTCTGTTACTCACAGAGCTCTGCTGCTGGGATGTCTGGGTTCTTGGTGTCCGTGGGTCCGTAGCTGTGGTCTCCGGTCTCTTTCCCCAGTGGTTGTAGAGACCTAGTTTGCATCTGGGACCAGACTGGGTGGCGCTGATGCCAGGATCCTAGTTGCAAACCGCTCTGTTTCTCAAGATAGCGTGGTCTCCGTGCCTGCGCTGGCCGCCCAGGAGTGTCCGCGCTGGGAGCGGGGCTCTGCCGTCTAAGACTGGCTTGTTTGGCAGCCCCTCAGGAGACCTGCAGAATCTAACTGTCCCTAGCTCATACACACACACACCTTACACACTCCTCTATTGCTCCCTAGCAACTCCTCTATTGCTCCCTAGCTTTCTCACACTCTCTCCCTCCCTACCTTCCTGCCGGTCGCCATCTTCAGCTCTCCCTAGATGTTCTTTATTATCCATAAATGAGTGAGATCATGTGGTATTTTTCTTTCACTGCTTGGCTTATTTCACTTAACATATTGCTCTCCAGTTCCACCCATGCTGCTGCAAATGGTAATAATTCTTTCTTTTTTATAACAGCTTAGTATTCCATTGTGTAAATGTATCATAGTTTTCTAATCCACTCATCTGCTGATGGGCATTTAGGCTGTTTCTAAGTCTTAGCTATGATGAATTGTGCTGCTATGAACATAGGGTGTTTCTAGTTTCTTGGAATATATTCCTAGAAGTGGATCAAATGGGAGTTCCATTTTTAGTTTTTTTAGAAAACTCCATATTGTTCTCCACAGTGGCTGCACCAGTCTGCATTCCCACCAGCAGTGCATGAGGGTTCCTTTTTCTCCACATCCTCACCATCATTTGTCGTTTGTTGATTTGTTGATGATAGCCATTCTTACAGGTGTGAGATGATACTTCATTGTTTTGATTTCTATCTGTCAGATGATTAGTAACTTTGAGCATGTTTTCATATGTCGCTTGACCTTCCTTCTGACTTCTTTCAAAAAGTATCTATTTAGGTCCGTTGCCCATTTTTTGATTGGGTTGTTTATCTTTCTTTTGTCAAGTTGTATGAGTTCCCTATAAATGTTGGAGATTAGACCCTTATCAGAGATAACATTGACTTATAAATTCTCCCATGCAGTGGGTTTCTTGTTGTTTTGTTGATGGTTTCTTTTGCTGTGCAGAAGCTTTTTATTTTGATGTAGTCCCATTTGTTTATTTTCTCTTTAGTTTTCATCACCCTAGGAGCAGTATCAGTGAAGAAATTGCTTCGGCATATGTCTGAGATTTTGCCACCTGTGGATTCCTCTAGTATTTTTATAGTTTCACATCTTATGTTTAAGTCTGTTATCCATTTTGAGTTTATTTTTGTGTATGGTGTAAGTTGGTAGTCTAGTTTAATTATTTTGCATGTATTTGTCTAATTTTCCCAACACCATTTATTGAAGAGACTGTCTTGACTCCATTGTATGCTTTTGCCTCCTTTGTCAAATATTAATTGAGCATAGTGGTTTGGGTCAATTTTTGGGTTCTCTATTCTATTCCATTGATCTATATGTCTTTTCTTCTCCCAATACCTGGTTCTTTTGAGAACAGTGGCTTTGAAATACAGCTTGATATCTGGTATTGCGATCCCACCTGCTTTGTTCTTCTTTTTCAGGATCGCTGCAGCTATTCGGGGTCTTTTTTTTTTTTATTACAGATGAATTTTTGGAAAGTTTGTCCTAAGTCTGTGAAGTATACTGTTGGTATTTTAATGGGGATTGCATTGAATCTAAAAATTTCTTTGAATAGTATGGACATCTTGATGATGTTGATTCTACCAATCCATGTACACAGTATGTTCTTCCATCTGTTTATGTCTGCCTCTATCTCCTTTTTCAGTGTCCTGTAGTTTTCTGCATATAGGTCTTTTACCTCCTTATTTAAGTTTACTCCTAGGTATCTTAATTTTTTTGGTGCGATGGTAAATGTGATTGCTTTTTTAGTCTCTCTTTCTGTAAGTTCATTATTGGTGTATTAAAATGCCATAGGTTTCTTGGCATTAATTTTGTATCCTGCTACATTGCCAAACTCATTTATTAAGTCTAATAATTTTTTGATGGAGTCTTAGGGTTTTCTATGTACAGTATTATGTCATCTGCAAATAGTACAGTTTTATTTCTTCTTTTCCAATTCGGATGCCTTTATTTCTTCTTCATGTCTGATTGTGATGGCTAGTACTTCCAGTACTATGTTGAACAGGAATGGTGAGAGTGGGCATCCCCATCTTGTTCCTGTTCTTAGTGGAAATGGTTTTAGTTTTTGCCCATGGAGTATGATGTTGGCTGTGGATTTGTCATATATGGATTTCATTATATTGAGGTATGATCCTTCTATTCCCACCTTGCTGAGAGTTTTTATCAAGAAAGGGTGTTGGATTTTGTCAAATACTTTTTCTATTTCAATTGATATGACTGTGATTTTTATCTCTCAATTTGTTTATGTGATGTATCATGTTTATTGATTTGGAGATATTGTACCATCCTTGCATCCCTGGAATAAATCCTACTTGGTCATGGTGTATGATTTTTCTTATGTACTGCTGGATCTGATTTGCTAGAATTTTGTTGAGGATTTTGGCATCTATGTTCATGAGGGATATTGGCCTGTAATTCTCTTTTATTGTGTTGTCTTTATCTGGTTTTGGTATTAGGGTGATATTGGCTTCATAGAATAAGCTTGTAAGTATTCCTTCCTCTTGAATTTTTTGGACTAGTCTGAGAAGGATAGGTTTTAGTTCTTCCTTGAATGTTTGGTAAAACTCTCCTGGTGAAGCCATCTGACCCTGGGCTTTTGTTTGCTGGAAGCTTTTTGATGACTGCTTCAATTTCTTCCATAGTTATTGGCCTATTGAGATTGTTAGAATCTTCCTGGTTGAGTTTTGAAAAGTTGTATTTTTCTAGAAATATGTTTATTTCCTCCAGGTTGTCTAGTTTGTTAGAATAGAGTTGTCCACAATATTTTTTAACAATCCTTAGTATTTCTGTGGGGTCTATTGTTATTTCCCCTCTTTCATTTCTGATTTTGTTTATTTGGGTTCTCTCTTTGCTTCTTGGTGAGCCTGGATAGAGGTTCATCAATCTTGTTTATCCTTTCAGCTCTTGGTTTCATTGATCTTTTGTATTGCTTTTTTTTTTTTTTTTTTGGTCTCTATGTCATTCATTTCTGCTCTGATCTTTATTATTTCATTTCTTCTGCTCACTCTGGGATTTTCTTGTAGCTCTCTTTCTAATTCTTTGAGTTGTAGAGTTAGATGATTTGTTATCATTTTTTCTTTTTTTTTTTTGAGGTAGTTCCTGTAGAGCTATAAAATTCCCTCTCAGGACTGCTTTTATTGTGTCCCATAGATTTTTGGATTGTTGGGTTTTACTGTCATTAGTTTCCAGAATGTTTTTAATTTCTCCTTTGATCTCTTTGGTAACCCAATCATTGTTTAATAGCATGCTATTCAGCTTCCAAGTGCTTGAATTTTTTGGATTGTTTTTATTATAGTTTATTTCTAATATCATGCCATTGTGGTCTGAGAAAATGCTTGATATAATTTCAATCTTCTTGAATTTGGGGAGACTTTGCTTATAACCCAATATGTGGTCTATTTTTTAAATGTCCCATGTGCACTTTAGAAGAATGTATATTCTGTGGCTTTGGGGTGAAATGTTCTAAAGATGTCAATTAAGTCCATCTGATCTAGTGGGTCATTTAGGATTGCTGTTTCTTTGCTGATTTTTTGTCCAGAGGATTTATCCATTGATGTCAGTGGGTATTAAAGTCCCCTATTATGATTGTATTGTTGTCAATCTCTCCCTTGATATCTTCCAGGAGTTTTTTTTTTATGTGTTTGGGTGTTTCTGCATTGTGTGCATATTTGTTTATCAGGGTTTTATCCTCTTGTTGCATTGATCCCTTTAGTATTATGAAGTGGCCTTATCTCTTGTTATGGCCTTCACTTTGAGGTTTATTTTGTCAGATTCAAATATTGCTAACCCAGCTTTTTTTTCATTTCCATTTACCTGAAAGATATTTTTCCATCCCTACACTTTTAGTTTGTGTGGGTCCCCTGTTGTAAGGTGGATCTCTTGTAGACAGCATATATATGGGCCATGTTTTTTTTTTATCCATTCAGCTACTGGATGTCTTTTGATTGGAGCATTTAGTCCATTTACATTTAAAGTTATTAGTGAAATGTACTTGTTTGTAGCATTTTTATTTTTTGTGCCTGTGTGCTTTCTTACCTTTTTATTTCCTCTTTTTATACCAGCCTCTTTAGCATTTCTTGCAGTGCTGGCTTGGTAGTGATAAACTTCCTTAGCCTTTTTTTTTGTCTGTGAAGTTCCTTATTTCCCCTTCAATTTTGAATGATAGCCTGGCTGAATAGAGTATGCTTGGATTCAGTCGCTTGCTTTGTATCACTTTGTAAATTTCCTTCCATTCTTTTCTGGATTGATGTGTTTATGTTGAGAAATCATTTGATAATCTAATGGGAGATCCCTTGTATGTAACTTTCTGTCTCTTTCACCCTTTCAGATTCTCTCTTTGTCCTGAATATTTGCCATCATAATTATGATGTATCTTAGTGTGGATCTTTTCTGGTTCATCTTGTTTGAGACTATCTGTGCTTGTGTGACTTTTTTCTTCCTCACCTCAGGGAAGTTTTCTGACATTATTTCTTCAAATAGATTTTCTAACCTTTGTTCCTCTCCTGTTGTTCTGGCACCCCTATTCATATATTGCTTCATTTCACTTTGTCCCATAGCTCCCTTAGGCTCTCCTCCTGTCTTTTAATTTTTTCTCCAATTGCAGCTCAGTTTGGGCATGGTTTGCTTCCCTGTCTTCTAATTCGCTAATTTGGTCCTCCATTTCTCTTAGTCTACTGTTGAAACTTTCCATGATGTTTTTTATTGCAACTATATCACTCTTCATTTCTTCTTGATTCTTATATAAGTTGTTGATTTTTTCCTCTATCTGGTTTATGAAGTGTATGACTCTTATTCTGAATTCTTTTTTCTGGCATATTGCATGCCTCTGTTTCACTTAGCTACTTTTCTGATGATTCCTCCTTTTCTTTCCTTTGAGGGTTTTTTGTCTACCCATTTTTGGTCTTACCAACTGAACTAGATGTCGAGTTATGCAGGGGCTGCTCCTTGGGTGACAGTAGCTCCTCAGGCTGTGGTTGCTTCTCGGGTGGTTGCAGAAGCGCTGCTCCTCAGTTGGCAGTGGCTCCTCTGGTGGGTGCTGTTTGCAGCAGTGGTGTCTCCTCTGGCTAGTAGGGGAGGCTGCTCACACAGCTGCTGCTCCTTGGATGGGGGCAGGTTGCTTGCACAGCTGCTGCTCCTCAGACAGGAGGAGGGTGTGGGCTGCACAGTGGCTGTCCTCAGACAGGGGTGGGCTGCTCACATGGTTGCTGCTCTTCAGATGGGGGAGTGGGCCACTCACAAAGCTGCTTCTCCTCACATGGTTGCTGCTCTTCAGATGGGGGAGTGGGCCACTCACAAAGCTGCTTCTCCTTGGACAAAGGCAGGCCACATGAGACTGCTGCTCTTAGGCCTGGGTAAGGCTGCTCTTGGACCTACTGCGCCTTAGACAGGGGCAGGATGCTCATATGTCTGCTGCTTGTGTGGTTGCAGTGCCCTGGGCTAAAGTGTTGGGCCGGTCAGAGGGGAGAATGCTTTGGAACTCACAGAAGTCTGCTCTTAGGGTGGCTGGAGACTCATTAACCTTGGTACCACAGTTGAGGTAGCAGGTCCCTGGCAGGGGTGACTGTAGAGTCCCAGGTGTTATCTGAGGGCACCCTGTGTGGAGGTGAGGCTGGACTCCCAGTTACAGCATCTCTCCCCTTCAAAAAAGTTTCTGAGGATGAGCCAGCCTCCTGGCACTGTTTACAATGGTAGCAGAGGCTGCCTAGTTAGGTGAGCCCAGTTGGCCTGCCCCTGAAAGTTCTGCGGGATCTAACTGTGGCTCACTCACACACATAACACATACACACACACCCCACATGACTACACACTCCTCTTTTGCTCCCTTACTCACTCACACTCTCTCCCTCACTGCCGCCTTCTTCCTGCCTCTGTAGTTGGTTCTGGGGTGTTATTGACCCATTCGTAGATGGAATTTCCTCTCCAGGTGTCTGGTTATGTGGCTTGCTCTCTAGCACCTGGCCAGACAGAATAAATTTCACCTCGACAAGATACAACACAAAGGGAACAAAGCACGAATGTACTCATGACACCAATAACCCCACTGTAAGTGATTACCTGATAAAAGAGAATTAGGGGAGAGAAAAGAGAGCACAAATGATATCAAAGAGAGAGAAAAAGCTAAGAGAGAAAAGGAAAAGGAAGAAAGAGGAGAATATATATATATTTATATATATATATATATATATATATATATATATATATATATAT
>PVJC01054658.1:0-10433 GCA_004026665.1 Murina feae | reverse complement strand
GGGAGCAGGTAAGAGGTGGCAGGGGTTCGGCAGCCTGCTTGCCGGCTGCCCAGGCCCTTTGCTGGGCACCAGGGAGCGGGAAAGAGGCAGTGGGGGTCGGGGGCCTGCTTGGCAGCTTCCCAGGCCCTTTATGGGGCACCGGGGAGTGGGAAAGCAAGGCAGCAGGGTACCGGTGAGTGGGAAAGAGTCGGCGGCCTGCTTGGTGGCTCCCCAGGCCCTTTGGGGTGGGGCACTGAGGAGCAGGAAAGCAAGCTCTTGGGGGATGGGGGCCTGCTTGGCAGCTCCCCAGGTCCCTTCTGGGGATCAGGGAGCAGGAAAAGGCTGGCCTGGCCATGAGGCGGGGTTTTCCCTACTTCCTGGTGGCTGGAGGAATATGGGCAGTAGGAAAGTTTGGGAGGCAGGCAGCACCCAGCCCTGGCCACAGCTCAAAAAAGAGAACAACATGCAGGGGAGGGCAAGTGTCTGAGAGATCAACATAGAGGGGATGCCTGCTCCAAGCCTGGGGGTAGGCCCCCCAGCAGGTAGACACACACAGGAGGACAGCTCTGAGCCTCAGATGTGGCTGGGGGCATGTCCTCAGTGGCCACACACCCACACACACACAAAAGGTGCCTGGCAGACTGGGGCCATCATAGGACATCCACTGAGGGGTTCCAGACTGTGAGAGGGGGCAGGCTGGGCTGAGGGACCTCCCCCCTCCCCCTCCCCCCGTGCACGAATTTCGTGCACGGGGCCCCTAGTAGAAACATAAATGATGAGATAGTATCATTGATCCACTGCCTCCAGCATGCACATCCCCCACTGGGTGTCTAGCCCACAACCCAGGCATATGCCCTGACTGGAAATCCAACCATGATGTCCTGGTTCTACCACTAAGCTTGGCATCTTACAAGTTTTATTAAATGACTAGAGGCCCAGTGCATGAAATTCATGCACTGTGGGAGGGTGTCCCTTAAACCAAGTCTCCAATCTGGAACTCCTCAGGGGATGTCCAACTGCTGGTTTAGGCCTGAACGTTGGGATCAGGCCTAAACTGGCAGTTGGACATACCTCTCACAATCTGGGACTGCTGGCTCCTAACCACTTGCCTGCCTGACTGATTGCCCTTAACTGCTTCTGCCTGCCAGCCTGACCACCCCCCTAACTTTTCCCTTTCTGGCCTGATTGACAACTACTCCCCTGACAGCCCAATCGCCCCCAACTTCCCTCCCCTGATTGCCTAATTGCTCCCAACTCCCCTCTCATGCAGTCCTGGTCCTCCTCAACTGCACTCCTCTGCCAGCCATCTTGTGACAATGTGGGAGTGGCCATCTTGTGATGATGTGGGACAGCCATCTTGTGATGTGGGGGTGTAAGAGTCAATTTGCATATTAACTCTTTATTATATAGAATGTTTCCAAGGTGTTTATTTCATTTAAAATTTAAAATTTAAAATTACTGACATAAGATTGTTTATAATACCATCTTATAATTTTTAAGCATATATAAAATCTATAGTAACTTTTTTGGAATTTACAGAAATCCTTTATTTCCCCTAAAGATTCATTTAAAAAAAAATATATTTTATTGATTTTTTTACAGAGAGGAAGAGAGAGGGATATAGAGTTAGAAAAATCGATGAGAGAGAAACATTGATCAGCTGCCTCCTGCACACATCCCATTGGGGGATGTGCCCGCAACCAAGGTACATGCCCCTAACTGGAATCGAACTTGGGACCTTTCAGTCCACAGGCTGACGCTCTATCCACTGAGCTAAACCGGTTAGGGCAAGATTCTTTTTTTTTTAATTGAATTTACTGGGATGACAGATGTACAATTCTGTACTGCATCATCTATATATTATACTAGGGGCCCAGTACACAAAAATTTGTGCACTCAGGGGGATCCCTCAACCCAGCCTGTGCCCTCTCACAGTCTGGGACTCCTTGGAGGATGTCCATCTCCTGGCATGCCTGGCCAGCCTGGGTGAGGGGCTGATGGATGTTTGCAGGCTGGCCAAACCCCCCAGTGGGAACCCTCACCCCATGGGGGTGTGGCTAGCCTCGGTGAGGGGCTAAGGGCCATTTTCAGGTTGCCCACAGCTCTCATTGACCCAACATCCCAGCAAGGCTGGCCAGAATCAGGTTTCTTGGGTTTATTTATCTTCTATAATTGAAACTTTGTTGCCTTGGGTGGAGGCCTAGGCAGGCCACGAAGCCTCCTGTTTGCTTCAGCTCCGTGGCTTCTATAATTGAAACTTTGTTGCCTTGAGCGGAGGCCATAGCAGGCCTAGGCATGCAGTTTCCTCCATTGCTGGTGCAGCAGAAGCCTCCTGTTTACTCTAGCTCCGTGGCTGCCAGCCACCATCTTGGCTGGGTTAATTTGCATACAGCCACTCTGATTGGCTGGTGGGCATGGCTTGGTTGGTGGGTGTGGCTTAGGAGTAACAGAGTGGGGTCAATTTTCATATTACTCTTTTATTAGATTAGGTGGTGTGTCCACCACATCAAATCTAATTTCCTTTCATCACCATTTATTGACCCTTTACCTTATTTTACCTTCTCCCACCTCACTATCCCTCTGGTAATCACCATAATCTTGTCTGTGTCTATGAGATTTTTTTTACTTTGCTTAAACCCTTCAACTTTTTCAACCAGTCCCCCAACCCCTCTTCCATCTGACAGCTGTCAATCTAGTCTCTGTATCTATGAGTCTATTTCGATTTTGTTAGTTAGTTTATCATGTTCATTTTTTAAAATATATTTTATTGGTTTTTAACAGAGAGGAAGAGAGTTAGAAACATCGATGAGAGAGAAACATCTATCAGCTGCCTCCTGCACATCTCCTACTGGGGATGTACTGGCAACCAAGGTACGTGACCTTGACTGGAACTGAACCAGGAACCCTTCAGTTGGAAGGCTGATGCTCTACCCACTGAACCAAACCAGTTAGGACAAGTTTATCACGTTCATTTTTTTTCCATATATAAGTGAAATCTTATGGTAATTGTCTCTCTGACTGACTTATCTCACTTGTGAAAAGTGATATGGAGTTACCTCAAAAAAATAAAACTAGAATTGCTTTATGACCTAGCAATTACACTTCTGAGAATATATCCAACAAAACCTAAAACACTAATTCAAAGTAATATATGTACCCCTATGTTCATTGTAGTATGCTATCTAATAGAAGAGTAATATGCAAATTAGGCATCACTCTAACACAAAGATGGCTTCCCCCATGGCCACAAGATGTTGGCACCCATAGCCACTTCCTAACTAATAAATGAGTAATATGAAAATTAGGCATCGCTCCATCACAAAGATGGCTTCCCCCATAGCCACAAGATGGTGGTACCCAGTCTGGCTCAACCCTGCCACTGAAGTGGTCAGGCCTGTTAGCCAGGCAGGTGGTGGGAGAGGTGGGGGGCCTGAGCAGCGGAACAGGACATCAGAGAGGCTGGGGGTCCCCTGCCCAGGCCAGAGGCCTTTGCCAGAGGCCTCAGGCATGGGCAAGGGTGGAACTGGTGATTAGAGGGTTATGATGATGCCCTACCCAGGCATAAGGCCTGGGCCAGAGGCCTCAGGCATGGGTAGGGGCAAGGCAGGAGATCGCAGGGCCCAGGGCTCTGCAGAGCTGGCAATAGGAGGGTTAGGGGCAGAGCCTGTGATCACAGGGGTCTGGGCAATGGTGGAGTCAGCAAAGGAGGGGTCTGTGGGTCCCCTGCCCAGGCCTGTAGCTTTGACAGAAGCTGTAGTGGGGCAGGGGCGGAGTTTGTGATCTTAGTGCCTGGGCAGGGGCGGAGCTGGCAATCATGGGGGCCTGGGGGTTGCCTGCTCAGGCCTGTAGCCTTGGCCAGAGGATCAAGGCAGGAGGAGCCTGGGGGTCTACTGTCCAGGCCTGTAGCTTTGGCTAGAGGCTGCAGTGGGGAGGGGTGGAGTCAACGATCTCAGGTCCTAGGCAAGAGCAGAGGGGGTGATCAGAGGGGCAGGGGCAGAACGTGCAATCGTAGGGGTCTGAGCATGGGCGGCACTGGCAATGCAGGGGACTGGGGGTCTCTTGCCCAGGCCTGCAGCCTTGCCCAGAGGCTGGCAGTGGGGCAAGGGCAGAGCCAGTGATGGCAGGGGGCAGAATCAGAGCTGGTGATCGCAGAAGCCTGGGCTCTGTGAAGCTGGCAATCAGAGGGGCTTGGGCTCTTCTGCCCAGGCCTGTAGCCTTGGCCAGAGGTTACAGGCCTAGGCAGGGGTGGAGCTGGTGATCGGAGTGAACTACAGAGGAAACACCTTTTCTGACTGCTCATTGGCTAAGCTTCCTGTATGCCACTGGAAATATTCTTAGTAACTTGGATAATAAGAATCCAAGAAAGCTGTCTAGGGTTTTTCCTCCACACTCCTGGAGAAAAAAATGAAGATCCACTGCTGGCGGGCTAAAAAATGTCATATCCTGCCCTAGCTGGTTTGGTGCATAATGCCTCAGCCTGATGACTGCAGGGTCTGAGTTCAGTTCTGACTAAGGGCATGTAACTAGGTTTCAGGCTTCTCCTTGGCCAGGGCCCAGGTCGGGGCATATGCAGGAGGCAACCAATTAAACTGTTCTTCTCACTTTGATGTTTCTCTCTGTTTTTTTCCCTTCTCTTCCACATTCTCTAAAAATCAATGGAAACATATCCTCAGGTGAGAATTTAAAAAGAAAGAAAGAAAGAAATGTCATATCCTATGAAAGACACATCTTAAAAATGCCTAAAGAAAGTTGTCATTTTTTCACAGTGAAGGGACTGGAGTTTGTGTTGATGAAAATACCTTGGTGGCTTTGGTGTCTGGCAGTGGCTACAGCAGTGGGGTGATGGCGCTGGTGGCTTCCCCTGATTAGCCTGGTTGCCTCCCACAAAGGCAGGCCAGACTGCAGCTTAGGCCCACTCCCCAAAGGGAGCAGGGAGTGGGCCTGAGAAGTAAATAGGATACCCCCTGAGGGCTCCCCATATGTGAGAAGGGGCAGGCTGGGCTGAGGAATCCCCTTCCCAGTGCACAAATTTCGTGCACTGGGCCCCTAGTTATTTATAATAATCAAGATTTAGAACAGTCCAAGTGCCCATCAATAGATGAGTGGATAAAAAAGTTGTGATACATTTACACAATGGAATACTATCTACATTAATAAAAGAGTAATATGCAAATTAACCCTCACTCCATTACACCTAAGCCACACTCACCAGCCAAGCCATGCCCACCAGCCAATCAGAGCTACAATATACAAATTAACCCAGCCAAGATGGCGGCTGGCAGCCATCGAGCTAGAGCAAACAGGTTGCACCAGAGATGGAGGAAACTGCCTGCCTAGGCCAGCTGTGGCCTCCATTCAAGGCAACAAACTTTCAATTACAGAAGATAAATAAACCACAGAAACCTGTTTCCAGCCAGCCTCTCTGGGACCTTGGGTCAATGGGACTGTGGCCAGCCTGCAAACAGCCCTCAGCCCCTCATCCAGGCTGGCCAGGCACTTCACTAGGGACCTTAACTCTGAAAAGGTTGTGGCCAGCCTGAAAACTGCCCTCAGCCCCTCACCCAGGCTGGCCAGGCACCCCAGTAGGGACTCGAATCCTGAATGAGATGTGGCCAGCCTGAAAATGGCCCTCAGCCCCTCACCCAGGCTCCCCAGGCACCCCAGAAGGACTGCCCACCCTGAAGGGGTTGTGGCCAGCCTGCAAACAGCCATCAGCCCCTCACCCAGCCCAGGCTTCCCAGGAACACCAGCAGATGGACATCCCCTGAGGGGTCCCAGACTGTGAGAGGCCACAGGCCGGGCTGAGGGACCCCCCGAGTGCACAAATTTTTGTGAACCGGGCCCCTAGTCTATATCATAAAAGGCCTGCGGTCATCACGCCATAATGGTGGAACCACCAACAATAGGTCATCAGGAGGTGCATGGAGCACCTCTTGCGGGCTAGGACTCACAGCTCACATGGCGAGGTGAGGCTCGCATGGGACTGGCAGGGCTCATGCAGGGCTCACTGCTTGCACAGTGGAGTCAGGGCCCATGTCTCATGCAGTGGAAGTGGGGCTCACAGCTTGTGCAGGCAGGTCTGGAGTCCCACCGGTGTGGCAGGCTTGGGTCTCATGTGATTTCACATGCTGGGCCTCTTGTTAAGCCATAAAAATAAGGATCTCTTACCTTTTGTAATAGTGTGGATGGACCTGGAGAGTATTAGGCTAAGAGAAATAAGCCATAAATCCCTTTTTAAATTTCTGATATTTTTCCCTACTATCTTTTTTTTACTTGATCCAGGGATTTATAGATTTTATTATAGTTTTTAAAGAATCAAGTTATGGTTTTGTTCATTTAGTATGTTTCTTTTTATTGTGCTTCTGCATGTGTCATTATTTTTTCCTCTAATTTCTTTGGATTTAATTCTTTCTTCTTATAGCTGCTGAATATAGAGTGCTGATTTTCAAACTTAAAATATATGCATGTGAGTCTGTAAGTTTTTATGTATGTGTAGCTTTAGTTTTATCCTGCATGCTGTGATATGCCAAGTATCATTCATTTCCAAACATTTTCTAATCTTCATTGTTTACTTGTTTGACCATGGTTGATTTATAACTATACTAGAGGCTCAGTGCACTGGTGGGGTCCCTCGGCCTGGCCTGTGGGGATTGGGCTGAAACCAGCACTCTGACATCCCCTGAGGGGTCCTGAATAGCAAGAGGGTGCTTCTTGGGTGATGCACCCCAGATTCGGGCTCCTGCCTCTCTGGTTCTGGGTGCAATACCCGAGAACTGCATTTGCCAAGTCACCACAGCTCAGCACTTTCTGAGTTGAGCATCTGCCCGTTGGTGGTCAGTGCATGTCATAGCTACCAGTTAGATGGTCAAATGGCCAGATGGTCGCTTAGGCTTTTATATATACAGATAGATTAATAACAGATATTAAGGGAGTTATTTTTTTGTTTATATTTTTGTTACTGATTTTCAGTTTAATTTCATTTTCTGCAAAAAATACAACCTTCTTTGAAATTTATTGAAACTTCTTTCATGGTCCCTTATATGGTTAATACTAGAAACTGTCCAAGTACATTTGAGAATAGTATATCTTGTGGTTTGGGTGTTCCAGTGTCAATTAGGTCAAGTTTATTAATGGTGTCATTCAATCCCAATCAGAATCCCACCAAAGTTTTTTTATGTATTGATAAAAATATGATCTAAGTGGAAGAAACAGAAAAGGTCAGGTACATCTCAGTGTATTTTATTATATCAGAACTTTTGCCTCACACATCCTGACTTCATTTATTGCCTTCTGATGCCTTTAAACACCTTTTCTTTGTGTTTTATTCAGCTTTTATAGCTGCTGTCAGTAAGAAGGTTGCTCTGATGTAAGTTACTCTGCCAAAACTAAAAATCTAACTCCCCAAACACCATATTTTTACTGATGGTATTATTACTTCCAATGGAACAAGATCTTTTCCTAAAAATATCATAAAATAAATCTATTTCTAGGCTGAAAATGTTTTCCATGTTGCTTGAATTTATTATGTAATAATTTAACTAGGGTGTTTCTAGAAAGCAGAATGAATAATAAAATAATAAAATCAAAGCTTTTTCAAGAGTATAGGGAATATTCACATATAGGGAATGGCAACATGTACCTCAAATCATCATGTTTCAGAAGGGCTCAACCAACTATAGGTGGAGTCAATTGTTTTTCTTTGGAATACATTGCTCATGGCTGAGCCAAAGCTAAGCATGCCTGTTAGAATATAGGAACTCCCACACTCCAGCATCAATAACTTTTCTACCAAAGCGAAAATTGTCAATGTATGTTGTATATGGGTATGGAGAGTATAAATATGTATGTGTTTGCATGAACAAGCCCTTGTAACATAACTATAGGTATACATATTTACATACATAGTTTGTTTAATGGCCTATACTCGTATATGGTCAGCTGGTTTTATTGGTAGGCATTTGGAGAGAGCTGTGTATTGTTGCAGATTTGTGTGGGGCTAGGCTCATCAACACATGTGTGTACACCAGGCAGAGGTCAATATGTATTAGTAGGCTACTATGTCTAAGGAGTTCATGTATCTGGTATGGAAGTTTCTGAAGATGGGGAAATGGAAGGAGGAAAGGAGTCACTTGATAGTGTAAACACTGAATATTAGTGTGCTTTGGCATCTTTATGCCCATCACACTGTGACCTACTTCCTAATTTGTATGTTTACCAGATGCATGGTGCACGAAATTTGTGCACTGGGGGGTGGTGTCCCTCAGCCCAGCCTGCACCCTCTCTAATCTGGAACACCTCAGGGGATGTCTGACTGCCAGTTTAGGCCTGATCCCTCTCACAATCCAGGACTGCTGGCTCCCAATTGCTCCCCTGCCTGCCTGCCTGACTGACCCTAACCACTTCTGTCAGCCAGACTGATCACCTTCCAACTGCCCTCCTCTGCAGGCCCAGTCATCCCCAACTTCCCTCCCTTGTCAGCCATCTTGTGAAGACCATCTTTGACCAAATGGGGAAGTCATCTTGTGCAAGGGTGTGATGGCCAATTTGCATATTACCTCTTTATTATATAGGATGCCCATTCTCCTAAAAACTCTTTTGTCTTAGTAGACAGAGAACTTTCTCATTTTTGCAGTATAAGAAAACCTTATTTAAGCCTTGATTCTTGTGAAACTCCCAACTCCTGCCATCTTCCATTCCCCAGAATGTGGACTTTTGTCTTTGTGTTCCCCGCTGCTGTTCCTAGTTCTAAAAAAAGGCTTTCTTGGACCACATGCACCTATCTGACCATAAATTTGGCCTCTTTCCATAGATTTTTGTTACATCCATGAACTGTATCAGGCTAAATGCTGCTGTGGCATGCTATGATCCTTTAGGTATTATCTTCAATAAATACACCACATTTCCTGGACATTCACCTTGACCTACTAATACAGTCCCAGAGTACCTACCTATTATTACATATTCAAAGGAACTTGTAACTGAGTCTACATGCTGTAAATACTAACTATCATTTACAAAGCTTATTATGAAGTTTCACAATACCATTTTCATTCACAATCTCTAGTGGCAGCAAAATACTTCTATATTCCAAGCCTAAATTTAATAATATAATATTTTAATTGTATTATATGAGACTAGAAAATATAGGAAACGGTTTAATCTATTTATTATGGTAATTCTTTATATATTTTCTGCCCTATTTAATATTATAGAAAAAAATTCAAAAGAAGCTACAAATATACTCATAATAACAATGATAATCTCTAGAATTTTATTTTTAAAAATACGTTATCATAATTTTCCTAAAATGGGAAAAGCCATAGAAAAAAAATTAAAATACAATTTTTAAATTGGTCAAATCTTCTATGAAATGAGTAGTGACCTGAAGAAGACATTGTGGGTTCACTGAAAATAAGTAAGACTAAAACAATTTTATGTCCTTCTTAGAAAACATTAGAATGTTATTGATATTTGAAGTGAATGCTATTGGCAATATTTCTCAATTTCAATATGATTCCTGAAATGTGACTTTAAGAATCATTATGGAGAAAATGTAGAAATATGAACTAAAAGTTATTAGGTAGATTTACAGCTGGTTGTACCTCCTGATCTGAAGATTATTAGTTAACAAATCAGTTAACCTGAGGCAGATATCTTGGCAAGTAGCTATAGTTCCTAGGGATTTGGCAGTTTTTTAAATTATTACTGCTAGGGGCCCAGTGCACAAAAATTTGTGAACTCAGAAGGCTTCCTCAGCCCTGCCTGTGCCCTCTCTCAGTCTTGGACCCCCTCGGGGGATGTCCACCTGCTGGCGTGCCTGGGCAGCCAGGGTGAGGGGCTGAGGGTCATTTTCAGGCTGCCCACAGCTCCCATTGACCCAACAATGTCCCAGCGAGGCTGGCTGGAATCAGGTTTCTGGGATTTATTTATTTTCTATAATTGAAACTTTGTAGCCTTGAGCAGAGGCTTGGCCGGCCTAGAAGGCAGTTTCAACTCCATCGCTGGTGCAAGGGAAGCCTCCTGTTTGCACTAGCTCTGTGGCTGTCAGCTGCCATCTTGGCTGGGTTAATTTTCATACAGCCACTCTGATTGGCTGGGGGCGTGACTTGGCTGGTGGGCGTGGCTTAGGTGTCTCGGAGTGGTGGTTAATTTGCATATTACTCTTTTATTAGATTAGATTTACTAGAGACCCAGTACATGAAATTCATGTACAGTTTGTGTGTGGGGGGTCCCTCAGCCCGGCCTGCACCCTTTCCAATCTGGGACCCCTTGGGGGATGTCCAACTGCTGGTTTAGGCCCAATCCGGTGACAGTTGCACAGCCCTCTTGAAATCTGGAACCGGTGGCTCTTAACCGCCTGCTTGCCTGACTGCCTGATTGTCCCTCTGCTGGCCTTGTCACCCCCCAACAGCACCCCTGCAGCCTGGTTGCCTCCCAACTGCCTCCTGCTGGCC
>PVJC01054657.1:0-10443 GCA_004026665.1 Murina feae | reverse complement strand
CTTTTTGCTTTTCCGGTTGGGTGTTTTTTTGGTTCTTCATATTTTAAATCTTTGACTTGATTCTTGCAATCCTCTAGTCTGCTGTTGGATCTCTGTATAATATTCTTTATTTCATTTAGTATATGCTTAATTTCTAGTTGGTCCTTTTTCATATCCTCGAGGTTCTCACTAAATTTATCGGCGGTTTCTAGAAAATTCTCGATATATAAAGTAAGCGCAGGGTTAAAAGGAAGTTGAACACTACAATTCCAAATACAGTAATGAAGGGATACCTCGTGAGAATGTAACATGAAGGAGTGAGTTGGGTTAATAACTAGAGGAAGAGGTACTAGGCAGAAGAAATGGCCAGTGAGAAAGCCTAATCCAGAAATGCCTATCATATTTCAGAAAAATCCAAGAATCCAGTCTAGTTTGCAACAAGAGAAAGAGTGATAGAACAAGAGATCCAAGAGGTAACAGGGGCTTATAATTGATGGGGCTTAGGTGAGTTAAATGGTAGACCCCCAAAATATATACCCATATCTTAACCCCTTAGGTCCTGTAAATGTGACCTTATTTGGAAAAAGAGTCTTTGCCTATGCAAATAATTTATCCTGAGCTCATCCTGAGATGGGCTTACCTACAATCCTACAATAATACATATTGTTATAAGAAAAAGAAGAGAAGAAGACATGCAGAAACAGAAGCAGAGATTAGAGTGATACAACTACAAGTCAAGGAACACCTATAGCCACCAGAAGCTGGAAGAGATAGGGAAGGATTCTCCCCTAAGGACTCTGGAGAGAGCACACCATGATTTCATACTTCCAGCCCCAGAACAATGAAAGAATACATTACTGTTGTTTTAAGCCATCAAGTTTGTGGTACTTTGCTACAGCTGCCCTAGGAAACTAAATAGTCTTTCTGGGACATTGTAATGAGTTTATTTTTTAACTAGAGGCCCAGTGCACAAGATTCACGCACTCAGGGTGTGTGTGTGTGGGGGGGGGGGGACATCTCTCAGCTCGGCCTGTGCCTTCTCACAGTCCAGGAGTCCTCAGGGGATGTCTGACTTATGGCGGGGAGTGGGCCTAAGCCATCAGTTAGATATCCTTAGTGCTGCCGAGGTGGGAGAGGCTCCTGCCACCACCACTGTGCTTGCTAGCCATGAGCCTGGCTTCTGACTGAGCAGCGCTCCCCCTGTGGAAGTGCACTGACCACCAGGGGGCAGATCCTGCGTTGAGCATCTGCCACCCTGATGGTCAGTGTGCATCATGGCAACCAGTTGTTAAGCCATTCAGTTGATTTGCATATTAGCTTTTTATTATATACTAGAGGCCCGGTGCACAAAAATTTGTGCACTCAGGGATGTCCCTCAGCATGGCCTGTGCCCTCTAGCAATCTGGGACCCTTCAGGAGATAGTCCACCTGCTGGCTTAGGCACAGTCTCTTCAGGGTTCAGGTCCCTACTGGGGTGCCTGGCCAGCCTGGGTCAAGGGCTGCGGGCCATTTTCAGGCTGGCCACATCCCCTTCAGGGAGGGCAATCCTACTGGGGTAACTGGCCAGCCTGGGTGAGGGGCTGATGGCTGTTTGCAGGCTGGCCACATCCCCTTTAAGGAGTGGGTCCTGCTGGGTTACCTGGCCAGCCTGGGTGAGGGGCTGATGGCTGTTTGCAGGCTGGCCACATCCCCTTCATGGAGGGGTTCCTGCTGGGGTACCTGGCCAGCCTGGGTGAGGGGCTGATGGCTGTTTGCAGGCTGACCACATCCCCTTCATAGAGTGGGTCCTGCTGGGGTACCTGGCCAGCCTGGGTGAATGGCTGATGGCTGTTGGCAGTGAGGCTGGTTGGAAACTGGTATCTGGGATTTATTTAACTTCTAAAGTTGAAACTTTGTTGCTTTAACTGGAGCGCAGGTCGGGTTGCCCCTGACAATCCAGGCTTCTAGCACTTCCTTGAGCCCAAGGCAGGAAGCAGGTAACTGAGGTTTGTTTATCTTTTATAATTGAAACTTTGTTGCTGTGAGTGGGAGCCACAGCTGGCCTAGGTAGACAGGAACCTTAGCTTCCTCCATGGCCAAGGCAAGCCTCCTGCTTATTCCAGCTCTGTGGCTGCTGGCTGCCATCTTGGCTTGGTTAGTTTGCATACAGCCACTCTGATTGGCTGGGGGCATGACTTGGCTGGCGGGTGTGGCTTGGGTGTCTTGGAGTGATGGTTAATTTGCATATTACTCTCTTATTAGAGTAGATGATGATTGGGGGGGTTGATGGAATCAATGCAGGGTTAGAGCAGAGAAGCAATATGATCCAATTTAAATTTTTTAAAGATTATGGACTCCTGAGCTGAAAATACATTATAAAGCCCTAAGCATAGAAGTCAGGAGACCAGTTGGGAGACTATTGCAAGCAAGAGAAAATGATAGCACAGGCCAGTACTGAAACAGTGTTGGCAACAAGGAGTGGCAGATTATGTATATATTTTCCAGGTGGAGAGAATAGAATGTCTAGATAGATTGGACCTAGAGTATGAGAGAAAGTGAAGAACAAAGGATGACTCCATGTTAGCAAATGGAAAAATGTAGTTGTGATTGACTAAGATGGGAAAGATTAAAGGAAAGAAGCCCAAGGGAAGGCCATTTAGGGCATGTTGAATTTGAGGTGTCTACTAAATATCTAAGTGGAGATGTCAGGCACCCAGTTGTGTATGACCCAGAAGTATTAATTAGGATATGTCAGCCTACAGATGATATTCAAAACCATGGAACTCGGTGAGATCAAACAAATGAGCAAGTACAAAGAAGAGCAGAGGACTAACAACAGAACCTGGAGTATGCTAGCATTAGGAGAAATGGGAAGTAGAAATAAAAGGAGGCCAAGAAGGATTAGTTAATAAGACAAGAAGAAATCCCCCCAAAATGTGTTATCTTGGAAGTTAAGTGAAGAAAGTATGTCAAAGAAGGAATGACTAACCTATGTCAAACGCATGATTGGGACAAGTTAGACAAGGACTGAGAATTGTTCAGTGGATTTAGTAGCAGTGAAGGTACAGTTGATGTTTGTGGTGATAAATTTAAGATGATAAAGGTCACTGATGACTTTTAGAAGAATATTCCTGGTGAAATTTTAGGTACATAATCCTGATTGAAGTTTGTTAAAGAGGGAATGAGGAAGGAGGATTTGGAGATGGCATGGAAAAGTCTTTAGGGGAATTTTAGCACAGAGGGGAGCAAAGAAACAAGATGGTAACTGGCAAGGAAATGAGGCTTAAAAAATGATTTCTGAAATTGCAAGGAAAAGAGAATGTATGTATGCTGATAGTATTCATTAGAAGAGCAAAAACAACTTTTAAAAGACAATGTAGAATTGCTGGATGCAATGTCCAATGAGATTGGATCTGGCGCAAGGGTAAAGGATTGGCACAGCGGGTTCTCCTTAGGCACAAACTAGAAGGCAGAGGATGTGGATGCTGGTGGATGGGTAGACAAGGGATGTATTCTGGGCATGTTCTCTTCTGTTCACTTCCACATGCTCCATGAAGGAGGAAATGAAAGTCAAGATGGGACAGAAGGTGTTGGAGGTTGGAGCAGAGAGGAGATGGCATGAAATGAATGTCCAGGAAATTGGGCGAGTGAATAGCTAGGAAAGTATAAAATAATCGTCCAGCAGCAGTGAAGGTTCATTTGATGTTTGTGGTGACAAATTTAAGATGAAAGCAGTCGGCACTAGTGGAGTGTTTTTACCAGCCAAGTTCAGCTGCAAAGAAGCAAGGACAGAGCAGGCCAACTCTTGCATTTAACCAGGGTTCCAAGTTTGCTATGCGTTCTAGAAAACAAGAAAGGTAGATTGTGGCCGAAGATGCACACAGGATAGTGACATAATGATTGACCCTGGAATTTAGGTTGGTAAGAAATGGAGAGAGGCCGTGAAGGGATGAAGGATGGTGAGGGATGGTAGAGCTAATGGCTTGAAGGCCAGGGCACTGGGTGGAAGTTGGACTATGGAAGTACCAGAGGGAATAAGCTGAAAATGAAAAGAAACCCCAAAGAATCTTAATGTTCTAACTACTAAAAACCAGAACAGACCAGGGGACAGAAGTCTTTCCACTGGTCTTCAAATCATGCTAGAAGAGAACCTTTGAGATGGACCAACAACTTCCTAACCCTTTCTTTCCTATACCAAAAATTCATTGTATGGACTTTAAAAGCTATTTATTTGTTAAACTTTACAGAAAAACAGGAAGGCTAAATATTTTTCCAAGCGAATTTGCAACTATCCCATCTTCAGGGGTGATTCTCATCTCATTCATAACTCATTTTCACTTCAAAATTATCTGTAGAACATGTAGATGCCTCTTCCTATAGCAGAGGCTATGTTTCTAATGCCTCTTCCCACGGTTTATAATCTTTGGTTATTTTCATTCTCTTATTCTTCCTTATCACTCATCTCTCTTTTTTTCCTTTTTATTGAATTTATTGTGGTGTCACTGGTTAACCAAATTATACTTGTTTCAAGTGCACAATTCCCCAAGCCATCAACTGTGCACTGGATTAGGTGTTCATAACCCCAAGTCAAGATTCCTTCCATCACCATTTCATTCTCACTATATCCCCCTCCACTCCCTCTCCCCCCTCCCCAACAATCACCACACTGTTGTCTGTGTCCATAAGTTTTTTATTTTTTGCTCAATCTTCTACTCCCCCACCTCACTCATCTCTCTGAAAATTAAAATATAATGCCTAAACCTGAATATAACACAAAAGCCTCACCAATGCCAAGAATAGTGGGAGGACTATCTTGGGATCCTTGTGCATCATCTAATTACCCAGAGTCATGTCAGTATTGGGTTCAGTGTTTTTCAGGATATACACTCCTACCATCTGAGTCAGTGCCGAAAGTCAAATGGGGACTCACAGAGCCACCTTGCACCTAGAGATAGCTCCTGGGGGAGGTATGCAAAAATAAATGGCAACCCCAGGCAACTAGGCCTGATTATATTTTTATTAACACAGTAACTCTTTTACCCATGCAATATCCCAAATTGGATAATTACCTCCCACACTGCCTTCCCCTTGGCTTTGGAGTTACACACCAGGCTCTTTCTCAATTAGTGTTCTGAGCTTTGAGTCGTTTCTCATGTGCTGTTACCCAGCTGCTACACAACTACCCAGATGTTGCATGAAGCCCTTCCTAAATATAGCTCTTCAGGCACATTCAGAATCCTCTAGGAAAAAATAAATAACATTAATATATGATTTTATTGACAATAATCAATATTCACCATTTAAAAGGGTGTTTTTTTTAAAAAAAAAACATTTAGAAATAAGTCAAATAAGCAAAATTTTATTCTACCTGTGAAATTTTAAACTACTGATGTGACTGGGGTAAAATAATCATCAGGTAATAAAATCTGTTTCAAGTTAATTGAGCAGCAATTTCACTCAGTAATATGTTATTACCAAGTACATATAATTTACTGGTAAATATGAAATAAAGTATATAGGGGGGGAAATCTGCTTGCATTTTGCATTTAAGTGTTTTCATATTTAAATGGAAACTAAAAAAGCAGAAATATTCTGAAATAAAAACAGAACTGGAATTTCCATTTCCCATCCACATCATAAATGAGATCATTCAACAGCAATGATTCCTTACACACCACTTTAGAATGAGTGCACTCAGACAGAATCTGTGGCTGGGACCCCAGGCACTAAAACTATCCTATACTGGCTTCTGAATGATGCATATCTCTATTTCTCACCCCCCCACCCCCACCTCTCTCTCTCTCACACACATACACACACACACACACACAGTGGATTTATAGCTCTACCAGAAGTCATATAACCTACGGCTAAGTCTATAAAATGTATGACTAACTACTGAAATAGCCTCAAGCAGAGGTAGCAGAAAACACTGATCCTTTTACTAGTATACCACTTTGGAACTAAACTCCATTCACTGAGGAAGGTGACAACATATGATGCTTTGACAACATCAAAAACAATATTTAAAAATTTACAAATCCTCTGGCACATGGTTCCATATCACCAAAAGGGTTCACATCTAAATTCTGTTCTTTAAATCTGAATTCAGAGGGCCACTCAAGTAGCCCCTATGGCATCTGCATGGGACTCACATTTGTGCAGCTTTGTCTGTGCAAGTCACCAATCTTCTTCACTGACCGTTCGCTTATGAGAGATGTGTTATCAACTCGCCTCTTCTGAGGGAGCACTTCCCAAGAAAACCAACTTGCAGTGGAATTTAGCAGATGGGGAGGCAGGTTGAGGTACAGAGGTCGATGCACTGCTGTGCAAATGAAAGAAACAAAGGGAACTCACAATTATAAGGAGAAATGAAGTGGAACTGCTGCTTTCAGTACAGTAAGTAAGGGCCATGGTTTGCATTGACAGCTGGACCCTGCAGGATGTGAGTGTGTGTGTGCTATAGAGACAGCTAGCTCCTGTCGGGCGCACACTGGCCCTGACTGCATCATGGTCATCGGTGTCTGTTAGCAAAGCCTGAATTTCTGGGTTCCCTGGTAATGACCAGCCTGCATTCCACTGCCCTTAGTACAGCTAAGGCTGCATGTAGCCTGTGAATCATTTGCTCATTCCCAAAGTTTGAAAGAGGAGAGATATTGCCATGATATTTACACCACGTAGAGCACTCTTTTCCTTTCTTCAGAATAGTATAAAAATAAAGAAAGTGTTTTGGGATAAACTAAAGGAGATGTGTCTGAGGGAGACTGAGGAAGTAAAAAGAGGGGGGAATTGCCCGTTACAGGTCTTAAATTGAAGGTAAGGGGGAGCATGGAGAGCGAGAGAGAGAGAAATTAGTGTTTAAGAAAAATAATGAATTAAATGAAAGGAATGCTAGGTAACTTGGGAAATTATTTCTTCGAATTCTTAGGTTTTCTTCTAGCATTTCCTGTCAGCTGTCTGGCTATCTACCAGAGAAAAGAAAAATCTCCCAATATGGTTCCTGTGGGAATTTGAATTGTAAGTCTGAAAAATAACAATGGTCCACAGACCAGAGACGGAAATGGTAAAATTTCTAAATGACTAGAGTGGAAAGATCAAGAATGCAGCATGTTGTGTTTTTCCACTTTTCTGTGTGGTAATGCACAGGATACATTTATCTGCTGTGAGGTCCTCACAATGAATTGGAATGAAGTAGCAGCATCCTCCAGTGAAATTACACATCTATTAAAAATTTTGCTACATCTCTAACAATGTGTATTCAGTAATGTGTGGGAGTTCAGGATTTGTGTTCTCCAATCAGCCAGACTACATTTCAATCCCAGCTCCTCTCTATCTCTGTGATCCTGGCAAGTGATGGGAAGCATCTTTCCACAGCATAGATAACTGTGATAATTGCCTCTTTCCACGACCACATCAAAAATACAACTAAATCACAGAATAACTATCATTCAGAACTGCCTGAAATCCAGTTGAATTAAAGTCCTATAACTAGGAATTTAAAGAAGAAGCCACATTGAGTAGGAGGTATGGAGACTCGAAACGGGCTGGGCCCACATACACATACGGTGGATAAAAATTGGGAGAGCTATCTTGGCTGCAGAGGTCCCCACCTGAAAAGCGAGGGGTCCCAGCTCCACACCAGGCACCACAGCCCAGGATTCCAGTGGCAGGAAGAGAAGTTCCCATAACTTGTGGCTGTAAAAACCAGCAGAGATTTTAGCTAAGTGAGACAGAGGGCTGCTGGAGTCCCAGGTAGTTCTGTTTAGTGGACCCACTCACCAACTTACTCAGACTCACTTCCTCTGAGTTCCAGCCCTGGGGCAGCAGCTTGAAAGGCACCAGGAATATATGGAGAGGAACTGAAGTGTCTGACATCAGAGAGAGAGCTCGAGGGCAGCTTTCTCCTAGACGGAAGTGTTGGCAGAGTCAGCAGGTGGGCATCATGGGCATCTCCATCTTCCTGGTTCACAGTCTTCATCCATCCTGGTGATTTCCTGAGACCCCACCCCACCAACTTGTTGGCCACCCAAGATATTTCCAGTGGCTTTTCTATATGAATGGCCTGACTTGGCTCATGCTTCAGACTTGCCTAAAATCTTTCAAACAAGTAGTATCTAGCCTCAGCATGTCCCATACCTCTCCCTAAGTAGACCCAGACCTAGCATTAGCAGATCATGGTTTCCAGCTTGGTCTCTTCTTAGCATCTCCAGGCATAGCACAGGTAGCAGCCATCTGCAGATAGCTGTATAGTTCATCCTCGGTGACCCTAGGCAAAACACAGGTGGTGCCTGACTTTGGCCTACACCTCCTGGGAGGCCCCCAGCCAGTGCACGCAGTGGACAGCTTTAGACTATGTCAAAGCACCTCCACAAGCAACATACTCAATTGGCAGACTCAACTGGCACAAGAGCCCAGCTAAAGTAAATTCTGCTCTGTGAGGTGGGTCCCTGCATAGCTGATCCTCCACAGTAGTCACTGCCAGTCCTTGCAGCTAATTGGCCTGGGGATAAATCCTTCCCATTGATGTGCCAACATTAATCAAAGCTCAACTACAAAGAAGGTGTCCAAAGCCCACACAAGGAGGTTGATCTGGAGTTCCCAGCTCGGGTGAATAGAGAGGCTGTGCTACTGGGCCCTACAGGACACCTACTACATTAGGCCACTTTGTATTTAGAAACAACACAAGGAAGCTGCAAAAATGAGGATACAGAGAAACATGGCCCAAATGAAAGATAGAGCAAAACTCCAGAAAAAGAACTAAGAAAAATGGAGACAAGAAATCTACTAGATACAGAGTTCAAAACATTGATTATAAGGATGTGCAGTGAACTTATGGAAAATTTCAACACCATAAAAAAAAGATATGGGAACAAAAAAAGAACCAGTCAGAAATAAAGGATACACTAACTGAAATGAAGTATAATTTACATGGAATCAACAGTATGGTAGATGAATCCAATAACCAAATCACTGATTTGGAACACAAGGAAGCAGAAAAACACCCAATCAGAACAGCACAAAGAAAAAAAGAATCCAAAAAAATGAAGAGAGTGTAAGGAGCCTCTGGCACAACTTCAGGCATACCAACATTTGCATCATGGGCATGCACAGAAGGAGAAGAGAGAGAGCCAGAAATTGAAATCTTACTTGAAGAAAAATGACATTCCCTAACTTTGTGAAGGAAACAGACATACAAGTCCAGAAAACAGAGAATCCCAAACCAGATGAAGCCAAAGAGGCCCACACCAAGATACATTGTAATAAAAATTCAAAAGGTTAAAGACAAAGAGAGACTCAAAAGCAGCAAGAGAAAAGCAGTTAGTTACTTACAAGGGAGCTCCCATAAGACTGTCAGCTGATTTCTCAACAGAATCTTTCCTTAAAAGGAAATTACAAGAGATATTCAAAGTGATGAAAAGCAAGGAGCTACAACCAAGATTACTCTACCCAGCAAAGATATCTTTTAGAACTGAAGGACAGATAAAGAGCTTCTCATATAAAAAAAAAAAGCTGGAGTTCATCATCACCAAACTACTATTACATGAAATGTTAAAGGATATTCTTTAAGAAGAAGAAAAGAATCTAATCTAATAAAAGAGTAATATGCAAATTGACCCTCACTCTGTTACACTTAAGCCATGCCCACCAGCCAAGCCACGCCCACCAGCCAATCAGGAGGCTTCCGTTGCCTGCTTCGCTGGTTGGGCCTCTGCTCAAGGCAACAATGTTTCAATTATAGAAGTCATGGAGCTGAAGCAAATAGAAGGCTTCATTGCCTGCCTAGGCCTCTGCTCAAGGCAATGAAGTTTCAATTATAGAAGATAAAGAAACCTGATTCCAGCCAGCCTCGCTGGGACGTTAGGTCAATGGGAGCTGTGGGCAGCCTGAAAACAGCTCTCAGCCCCTCACCCAGACTTCCAGGTACCCAAGTAGGAACCTTAACCCTGAAGGGACTGTGGGCAGCCTGAAAACAGCCCTCAGCCCCTCACCCAGGCTGGCCAGGGATGCCAGCAGGTGGACATCCCCTGAAGGGTCCCAGACTGCAGGAGGGCACAGGCCGGGCTGAGGTACCTCCAAGTGCACAAATTTTTGTGCACTGGGCCCCTAGTAAAAAGATAAAAAATATGAACAATAATATGGTAATATATACCTATCTATCAACATTTGAATCTAAAAACAAACAAAATAAATGAACAAACAGAACATAAACAGACTCATAAATACAGAGAAGATTTTGATGGTTGCCAAATGGGAAGGGGTTTGGGGAATGGGTGGAAAAGGTGAAGGGATTAAGAAGTACAAATTCATTTTTATAGAACAGTCATGGGGATGTAAGCTACAAGCATAGGGAAGCTACACTAAAAGAGAAACATGCAAATTGTGTCACTATGCTTGCTCACCAGCCAATCGGACGAGTATGTAAATTAACCCAACAAAGATGGCGGTTAATTTTCATACATAGGTGCCCAGCGGCCTGGGTCCTGG
>PVJC01054656.1:0-10429 GCA_004026665.1 Murina feae | reverse complement strand
GAGCCCTCCACTTCGCTCAGCTATAATCTCTGCTAGTTTTTATAGCCAGGGGTTATGGGTACTTCTCTCCCTGGCACTGGAACTCTGGGCTGGGGTTTCCAGTGTGGGACTGGGAACCCTAGATCCTGAGGGGGATCTCCACAGCTGAGCTATCCCTCCCGATTTTTAACCACCATATAGTACCAGCCCATTTTGTGTCTTCACCCCTCCTACTAGTTTCAATATGGCTTAATTTTTATGTCCCTAATTATAGGACTTCTGTTCAGTTAGAATTCAGGCAGTTTTGAATGATGGATACTATATAGTTTAGTTGTAATGTAACGGTGGTGAGAGATTGCAGACCTGCCAACAGGGATGCAGAGGAAATGCCCTGCCCAGGACCTTCCCTCGGTCAATCAACAGGGGCCACACATGTTACCCCACCCCACTACTTCCGGCCCTATAAATCTGTTATTTCCCTGGAACCGGCACTTCCTCCCCGCCGTACTGCTGTGTTGGAGGGCGAGCATGGGATGAGGTCCGAGTATACTCAAATATAGCTCTCATGTTCTTGCAGCGGTTTTGGGGCTCCCTGAGTGGTCTTTGGGGAGCACAACACCTGGGCTACCAGTAACTCTGATGTGATTATGGGAGGTTCTGAGTATTATGTTTACCTATACTGCCATCTTGACCAGAATCCCTTGGCTATTTTTTAAAAATATATTTTATTGATTTTTTACAGAGAGGAAGGGAGAGGGATAGAGAGTTAGAAACGTAGATGAGAGAGAAACACTGATCAGCCGCCTCCTGCACACTCCCCACTGGGGATGTGCCAGCAACCAAGGTACATGCCCTTGACCGGAATCGAACCTGGGACCCTTCAGTCCTCAGGCCAATGCTCCATCCAAACCGGTTAGGACAGCCTTGGCTAGTTTTTGAAGGAACTTTTCACACTACCTCATGAACATATTATCAAGCATATTCCAGAAATTGGGGCATATACTCAATTGAATATGCTAGATTTCCCTAATTCATTTTATTGACCCGTGGAGTTAATAGCTGAGGGTGACAGAGACTTAGAATGGATAGCAAAGGAGAGAAATGGTGAGCACTGATTGTGGCTTGAGACTACACTGATGGGAGACTGTAGTTTATCCCACTAATCTTCTCTTTTTATTTTCCCCTTAGAAAAACAAGCCAACAGGAACCATGGCCAATCTGCTTCTTGAAATACATGGAGTAATGCGCTAGTGCAGAAGGAGAGGTGCATTGTGATAATCATGGAGGGACCCCACTTAGATTCCCCTCAAGGGATTCTGCTGCAGGAAGCATTAACAGCTGGTTGACAGTTGACATACTTCAGCTCTAATGCGTTCATGTCAGGCCGTGTTTCCCTTAGACTGTTCCCAGTCAATGACTGAGCAGAGTAGGGTATCAGAACCACTCTATTCCTGCACAAATCAGGATTCCTTTAATTGGCAACTTCAGCTCAGCAACTTAATACTGGCTTGGGTGATATTTTCTCTGGATTGCTTTATGGTCTGAGACTCTTTCCATCCAATCCTTCCTTCCCTCTTTCCTGTCACGCGTGTGAGGCCTACATTGCTCTCCCTGCCTAATCCTACTCCCTTCTCCTTTATCTTTTGTAAACATTCTCTCCAATAAATCTCTTGCTCATCTAATCTCATCTTGGTGTCTGTTCCTCCATAGATTCAAACTGACACACTTACAAAAGAATTTAGCCCACTTGATTAAACTCACAATTGATTAAAAGTATAAACAACTTTTTGGAAAACTATATAGATCCACAGATGGCTTATGATAGAATTTTATCTGTAATTTAAAAATAATATTAATGTATAATTACATGTAAATTATTGAATGGTTTTAGAGTCTTAATCAACCATCGGAATACCTTCTGGGTTCTTGGTCTTAGAAGGTACATCTATCCACTATTTATTTTTATTTTATTATACATATATACTAGAGGCCCGGTGCACAAAAATTTGTGCACTTGGCAGGGGGGTGTTCTCAGCCCGGCCTGTGCCCTCTGGCAGTCTGGGACCCCTAAGGGGATGTCTACCTGCTGGTGTGCCTGGCCAGCCTGGGTGAGGGGCTGATGGCTCTTTGCAGGCTGCCCATAGCCCCTTCAGGGTTCAGGCCCCTACTGGGGTGCCTGGCTGAAAGCAGCTATCTAGGATTTATTTAACTTCTGTAATAGAAACTTTGTTGCCTTGGTCCCCCCATCACCTCCCACTTGAAGCCTGGGTTGCCCCTGGCAACCCAAGGTCCCGCCTGGCAGGTATCTGGGGTTTGCTTATCTTCTATAATTGAAACTTCGTAGCTTTGAGTAGAGCTCAGGGCCTGTAGGGCCCTGGCTTCCTCCATTGCCCGGGGCAACTCCAGCTCCTGCTGCCATCTTAGTTGAGTTAATTTGCATATTTGTTCCTGATTGCTTGGTGGGCATGGCATGTGGGTGTGGCTTGTGGGTGTAATGGAGTGAGGGTCAATTTGCATATTACCACTCTTTTATTAGATTAGATTTTGGTATAGCAAAGGTGGAAAATTTTTTTTAATTTAATTTAATTAATTTATTTTTTATTTTTTTTATTTTTTTATTTTTTTAAAATTATTATTACATAAAGCTTTACAAAGATTAGTACATATATCTCTTTTTCCCCCTGCCCTTCCCCCCGCCTCCCCTACCCCCCCAGTGTTTTGTGTCCATTGGTTATGCTTAAATGCATACACAAAAGTCCCATGTCTGATCTGTTACCCCCCCCCATGTCCCTGTCCTTGTTGCTGTAATTTGACAGTCTGTTTGATGTTGTTCTGCCTCTGAATCTATTTTTGTTCACCAGTTTACAATGGTTATTATTATCCATAGATGAGTGAGGACAAAGGTGGAAATTTATTGAAGAACAAGTACAGAATCCGACGTGGGGAAGGGGAAGGAATCTCACAGCATAGACTCCTACATGGGGAGGGGGAAAGAATCCCCTATCCATTATTTAAATACCATTTTCCAGTTTTATGATGATGTGATTATGTACAGCAGAACTTTCCTTCATAGTATAAACAATTCAAATTCTACTTTTCCACTTGTTCTTAGCTCTTAAAGGTGGCTCTGAGATTAAGGACATGTCCTGCTAAGTTAGGTATATCAGCAGAAGTAGAAACAGAGAGTGTAAGAAGGAAAAGGTCAATCATAGTTCATGGTTAATTATATTTTTCCTCCTACCAACAATAATACCATACATTTGGTGTGCTCTCTTTTAATGCAAATCAAAAATAAATGGAAACAAAAGACACTGGGCATCCCCCAAGCCAAATGAATCTGGATCTAATTCACCTACTTTGTGTCTCAAATACCATTCTATACCATTCTATACCATGCTGAGGAAGCTGTGGATTCCTTGAGTGTTTTTGTTTTGATTTCCTAAAAGAAAAAATATTGTCATAGTTGTAGGGCTGCTCTGATTGGCTGGGGGTGTGGCTTGGCTGGTGGGCATGGCTTAGGTGTCTCAGAGTGATGGTTAATTTGCATATCACTCTTTTGTTAGAGTAGATTTTTATTGTTTTTTAAATTAGATCTTAATTATTTTACGTGTTTTAAAGGATAAAAAAAGTTAGGGACTTTCCAGAGAAAAATCTGCTTTAGGGTGTGTGTGCAGTGTTTATTTTATGTTATCTATAAATGTATTTAAGTGTAAATACTTGCAAAGGACATCTGTTCATTCACTTATTATTTACTAATTTTCCACAATGTGCTAGATACTGTTTTAGGTTTTAGAATATTTAAGGGTCCTTTAAGGGGCTATGACTCCCAGTTTGGCCTTTGAGACACCTGTAGTTCAGTTATTCTTAGAAAGTGACAGCATACTGATTTTGCCTCTTACTAAAGGATTTTATGTGTTATTAAACCATGGAATATGTTGTTTCTTTCAGTCCTCTTTCTGTTTTATTATGCAAATTATGTCTAATAAATAGCAATTTATACACCAATCTGCCAAGTGCTTTTTTAAAAGAGATACCGTATCTCAAGAAATTCTAGACAGAAGAAAGGAAACAAATAGGAGGAGATTATCAAAGAAATAAGTCAAGAAGATGTCCTAGAACCAAAGGTCACAAATCCCCTGATAAAGGCTCTACTGAGTGGCCAGCAGACTAAATAAGAAAAAGGCCCACAACACACCACATCATGCACTGGGGCGGGGGGGGGGGGGGGGGGAGAGGAAAACCCTAAGAACTTTCAGAGAAGAAAAAAAGAAAAGATCAAGAATTAAAATTTCACTTCGTTTATTGAGCCCAACACTGGAAACTAGAAAACAATGGTAGAGTGTGTTAAAAATCCTCAAGGAAAATTTTTTCTAATTTAGAGTTCTATACATCCAGCTGGACTAAAGACAATTTCAGACATATAAAATCTCAAAAAGTTTGCATTTTTTCTTAGGAGGCTACCACCAGAAAGAAAGAATAAACCCAAAATATGAAATGCTCATTGAAAAAAAAGAGAAAAGAAAAAAAGAAGACAAAGGGTCTAGGAACTAGGAGATCCACCATAGAAGAGAGGTGAACAGGATTTCTAAATTGATAATGTAGACAAGTTCATGGATGACAGCTGTACAGGATTAAACGATATAAAAGGCAGAGAGATGGGAGTTCCAAGAGGCACAAAAATGGGAAATAATTGCTTTTCTGATGGGTTTCAACATTTTAAGATATTCATTCACAATAAATACTTACTAAGTGACCACCTTGAGCCACAAACTATTCTCATGGGGTTTTCATTCTAGTTGGAGGGCATAAGGTAATAAACATAATAAACACATAAATTCTATATTAGAAGGCAATGAAAGCTATATAAAAAAGAAAAAAGTAAAGCAGGGTAAGGAGGATTAAAATTGCTCTAGGTAGGGAGGGGGTAAGATGTATATTACAATTTGAAATAGGATGGTCAGGATAGAGTTCATTGTAAAGTGACAGTTTATCCAAGACCTGGGGAAATTAGGGAATTAGTCATGTTGCTATCTGGCAGAAGAAATTTCCAGGCAGAGGGAACTGCCAGTGGGAGAAGAGAAATGTGAGAGGGAGAGATGCAGGAGCAGCAGTGGAAAATGAGGTCAGAGCAGTACAGGTTGGGGCATATATCATGCAGGGCCTTGTAGATCACTGTAATAGCTGTCTTTTCTTTGAGGGAAAGGGAGACCCACGGGAAGAGTGAAATGTTTGCTTTACATTTTACTTATTTATTTTTAAAGCACACATGGAGCTTTATTTTTCTGTCTTTCCACACCTTTATTTGTAATTTCCTCAAGCAAGATGTCTCTTATTATAGTGTTTTTTAATATTATTTATAAACTACAGTTGGCATTCAATATTATTTTATACTAGTTTCAGATGTACAGCATAGTGGTTAGACATTTATATAATTTACAAAGTAATCCCCTGGATAATACTAATACCCACCTGGCGCCATACATAGTTATTACAATATAACTTACCATATTCCCTAGGCTGTACTTTACATCCATAACTATTTTGTAACTACGTTGGTTTACATTTTTTAAATTAAAATTTATTGGGGTGACATTTTAAAAGGGTAACTCTGGCTGCCGTGTGAGAAGAGACTGTGGGTAGATAAGGATGGGAACAGGGAGATAAAGAGGCAACTAGATTGCCTAATAAGGAGGCAAGTGCCCCAATAATTCAGGCAAGGATGTTGATAGCTTAGACTACCGTGGAACATCTGTTGAAGGATTGAAGGAGGAATTAGTACCCTAGGCAGTTTTGCTCAGTGGTTAGTTTGAGCATCAGCCCAAGGATTGAAGGGTTGTGGGTTCAATTCCAGTCAAGGACATGTACCTCAGTTGGAGGCTCTATCCCCAGTACCTGTCAGGGCGCAATGCGAGAGGCAAGCATACCATGTGTGTCTCTCACATCAATGTTTCTCTTTTTGTTTCTCCCCCTCCCTTCCACTCTCTCTAAAAACCAATGGAAAAAGTATCCTCTGGTTAGGATTAACAAAAAAAGAAAAAAAGAAAAAGAAAGAGGAATTAGTGAAAGACACACAGAAAACTGAGTAAAGTTTAAAAATGAGCCAATAATTAACTATAGGAAAAACAGAAATGGTATAAGAAATAAAAGGTAATTATAGTAGTTCATGTGACTTATGTGAATAATGTTTCTATAGTCATAATCAAATAAACACAAAATATTAATTTATCCAAATATTATCCTAGGGCTGTCTGGGGAGGGTATATGATGAGAGTATGGTTAATTTCCTAATGTTGAGAGTTTCCTACATATCACTGAAAAAAAACAACAACAACTCAATAAGAAAATGTACAAAGGATATAAACAGACAGTTGAAGGAGGATGGGGAGGAAAAATAGGTCTTAAACTTAGAAAAGTTCACGTTCCCTCAAAACAAAATAAAGAAAATTGAAACTACAGTATGATGTCACTTATCTCCTAATCAGAATGACTAAGACCCAGATATTCCTCTTCAAAGAAGGTCTTGCTGCTTCAGCTGCTGGAAGTTCTGTCAGCAGACAATCTTCAACTGCCAGCCCTTTCAAGTTTGTCTCAACTGAAAAGAGTTGCCCATATCCAATGACTGATGGAGTAGGGGGTATAAAGGCCCAGCCATTTCCACCCCATGTAGGTTGATTCTGATAGTTCACAAGCTCCTCAGCTTCCCTATTGCATTAGTTGAGGCTTCATGGGGCCCCTCAAAGCTCAGCTTCTTTTTCTGCTCAATCTCACTTCCTTCTTTCCACAGCTGTTGAACCCAAGGGCATGCCCTAACAAACATCCTGAACTCTAAATTCTGTCCCTGAATCTGCTTCCCAAAAAAACTTATCCTATGAAACTTTCAACCCACAACTCCATTTCTAGTAATTTACTCCACAGATTACTTACACAAGCAAAATGACATATATTCATAGCAGATTATTTGCAAAAGCAAGTGTTGGAAACATCCTAAATGTTTGATTAGATAAATAATTATTCCATTATATAGACATGACCAATTAAATAAAGGAATACCATGAAGCTATATAAAAAATTTGAGGAAGCCCTTAATTTAGTGATATGAAAAGATCTTCAAAGTGTGTGTGTGTGTGTGTGTGTGTGTGTATGAAAGTGGCATAAACACTAAATTAATGTCATTTGCTTCCTTGTGATTTAGGTGTCTCAGGGGCAGAAATACTAGTAGAAGGGAGATTTTTCATAGTATAAATCTTTGTACTTTTCCCATTTTAAACCAGATGGATGTGCTACATAATGATTAGAAACAATTTTGACTTATTGAATTATTTGACTTTTAAAACTACATATGAAAAACATATACACAACTTTGACAAAATAAAAATTAATTTTAAAAAGCCTTCTCTGTTAAATAAGAAATAAAAGAACAAATTGCGCAGAATGATTCCCACTTTAAAAAACTGTACACACATACAGTAGACACATTGGTACAGCATGGAAAAATTCTAGAAGAATACAAACACTTAACAGTGGTTATCTTTGTGGAAAACATAGTGAAGGGGAGAACTTATTTTTTGTTTATTTCGCATGCTTCTCAATAGTTTGAATTTAAAGGCATTCATATCTTTGTAATTAGAAAATAATGTTTAAAAATTGTGATAAACTAGAACAATCGAACAAAAGAAACCCTCAGACTTAACCAATTATTTATGAGCATTTTAGATAATGCTCAAAGAAAGTAGAAAAGCTAATTATCTCAATAATTCAAGGAAATGAACAAGTCTACTTACTTTGCTTTTCCCCCCCTTGTTTAACCTTGATTCATCTGAATCACCGGCTCAATTAGCCAATTTCTTAAAAACACCTAGAAGGGAATAGTGAGAAAAGATGGAAAGAATCTGGGTCAGTGAACAGGATTTTGTGGTTAATCAGGTGAAAGATAGCACCAGTAGTATAGAAGTGAGATTGAAATAAATAGATACATTTTTAAAATTTAAGAAGAAATAATCAAGAGGACTTCTTTATTTGATAGTGTGAATGGTTATAAGGAAGGGAAGAGAGTTAGATGACCCTCAAGTTTCCACCTTATAGAACTGAATGAATTGTGATGTTATTCCCTGAGAGAAGGAGGGACACCTTACATTACCTTGTAATTTATATTAAAACTGATTTTTTTACACACAGGAAATAAAAACACACATCTAGAATCAGATTTTAGTTGCAAAAAAAAGTTCTTGCAATTGGGATTAGGAAATTTTCTTGCCTTTTATAAATCCAGTTGCTTTTCTTCTTATTGATAGCATATAATAAACTCAACTCATAAAAGATAATTAAGACCTGACTAATAATAACAGTGGAAATAAAATATATTAAAAGGTTCCTAATGAATGTTCTAGCCCAATTTGGAATGAAGTCTGAGAGAGAGAAATTGAAGAGCCCTTAACTTAAAACACACACACACAATTTTAAATTACAGAATAATTGCAAGATAAGAATAGAGAACTCCTGAACATCATTTATTCACGTTCACCAATTTTTAGCATTTTACTGCTAAAAATTGCTTTATCATGCTCTCTCTCTCTCTCTCTCTCTCTCTCTCAATATTTTGATGTCTATCTGAATCATTTGAGAATTGATTGCATTCATCATGTCCCTTTACCTCTTTATACATTAGGGTATATGTACTGAGAAAAAAGATATCCCTTTATTTTTTTTATTGTTTATCTCATCATTCTCTGGGTAGAATGTCCCTAAACTTATCTCTTTTTCATTTATTGATTTTTAAAGAGGAAGAGAGAGAGAGAGAGAGAGAGATTTGTTGTTCCACTTATTTATACACTCACTGGTTGATTCTTGTAGGTGCCCTGACCACTCAAACCCACAATCTTGGCATATGGGACAACGCTCCAACCAACTGATCTACCCAGCCAGGGAAAATATATTTCTTTATATAATCATCTCACAGTTATCAAATATGAGGGCTATTTTATTTAATCTATTATCTATATTCTAATTTTGTCAATTGTTCCAACTAATCTCTTACAGCATCCCCTCCTCCATACAAATTCCAGTTTATAATCACCTATCAACTGTATTTTTCAAGTCTTTTTAGTCCCTTTTAATATGGAACTTCCTCAGCACCCCCACCCCCCTTTTTTTTGGACTTTCATGACAGTTAATAGAATGTTCTGAATGTGGGTTTGGTTGATATTTCTTCATGATTAGATTCAAGTGATGTTAGGTCATCTTGTATCTTTCTACCCTAGTCCTGAAATCAGCTATTTCTCCAATAATCTCAGATTCCTTTCACGGGGAAAAGTATTTAGAAACCAAGATCTGGGCCTTTTTAATTTGTCTTTATTGCTGAAAGTATTACAGACGTCCTCTTTTTTTCAAAACCACCATGGACCCGCTCCACCCTGCATTCTCCCCACTCCCCAGGCCTTCACTGCACTATTGTCTGTGTCCGTTGGTTATGCACGTAAATTCTTTGGTTAATCTCTTCCCACCACTTCCCTCCCCACTTTCCCCTGGAATTTGTCAGTCTGTTCCATGCATACAAGATCTGGGCAGGGAATCTTTACTTTTGAAGGTGCTTTCAACACAAAATCAATAGAAATATACACCAATTTTAAAAAATCATCATATTTATGGCTGATTTAGCTATTTCCTTTCCCCCCCTTATGGTAAGAAGGAAGAAAAGTTTAAGCTTTTTATTCTTATTTACTTGAATATAACTAATAATGACTACAATTGCCCAGCTGGCGTGGCTCAGTGGTTGAGCATCAACTTATGTGCCAGGAGGTCACAGTTCAATTCCTGGTCAGGGCACATGCCCAGGTTGCAGGCTCGATCCCCAATGGGGGGCATGCAGGAGGCAGCTGATCAATAATCATTGACATTTCCGTCTCTTTCTCCCTCTCCCTTCCTCACTGAAATAAATAAAAATATATTTAAAAAATAATGGCTATAATTATTAGCAAAGAACACCCTTTGCAATATCACTGGATCATAAGTTTCTAGGTTGCTATTCATCGTATAACATATCCTCCAAAGAAATTTGTAACGGAAAACTCCATTGGTTTTGAAATACTATAACAAAATCTGTGGAACCCTGATGATAAGTGTAATGAAAAACAGAGCATCTCCTTGAATTCATTTTAAAGAAATTGAATCAAAGCTCTACAAAATAACACTCTTGCAGTCAAATGATTGTTGAAAAAGATGTTTTGCTTTTTCCAGTGGTGTAGTGTATTAGAAACTGCTGTGGTAACATCTTGCATTATTTTTTTTTAATGTGATAAAGGCAGGTGAACTATAAAATGTTTGAAATACAAATACCAGTTTCTATTTTAGCTGAATGAAATTAACTATGTATTCTTTCTCCTGATAACACAAATCTTCCAACAATGACACACCTTTGAAATACTCAAGATGAAATAAAGAAACCATGTTTTAC
>PVJC01054655.1:0-10435 GCA_004026665.1 Murina feae | reverse complement strand
TGTCTTCAGCACAAACCAAAGCTGGTGTCTCCACGCCCGTCCACTAGTGTAGACGCGCCCAGCTCTGCAGGGACGTTCCGATGCGGGTGCGCGACGCCGCGGAGACAGTGTCGGGTGGAGGCGGCTCTCCTCCTCAGGGAGCACCTTCCCGTGGGGACCCCAAGGGGACCAGCACGTCTCCCAGGGGAGGACGGCTCCGTGACACCCCTTCCAGCATCCACCGGACCCGCCCGCCACGCCCTTCACACCTACTGGGACTTCCTGTGGCCACGCCCTCCGCCGCCTCGGGGCTCGGGGCCCTCCCAGTCCTCAGACGCCCGGCACTGTGGGTCTCCGGCCGGAGGGCTTGGTTCTTCCACATGAGCTGCCTTCGGAACTGCCTGCTGAGACGGCCTGTTCAGCTGAGCACGCAGCTCAGGACTAAAGGAGCATGGATGAGGCCTTAGAGCACAGGCCAGCATGCCGTGCTCGCATGTGCTTCCGGCAGTGGGCGGGGCTTCTGGCCCCCAGACAACCAATGGTGGCCAAGCCTCGCTCCGCCCCTGCCAGCCAACCAATGGTGGCGGAGTTGTGTTCTGCGCATGCCCAGCTAAGGAACTGCCAGAACTTTCCCTGGGGAGCCGTTGCACTCAGGCGTGTGTTTCTTCTGCTCTCTGGCCGCTGCTGGCGTCCCTGCCGCCCGCGCTCCAGGAGAAGCACGTCCTGGAAAAGGTAGCTCTACCCCTGGGGGTCTGTCCTCCCGTCCCCTGCAGGTCCCAGAGCTTCCAACTCTAGGACGCGCGCTCCCTGGGGGAACGCGGGGCGCGGGGCCCATTTTGCAGTTCCGCACCAGCCGTGGGTGGAGGCCGAAGGGCACGGTGCTTTAAGGGCCTGGTCACTGGGAGGAGGCCGCCACGCGAGGCGTGGGAGGGCCCTGCGACCCTGGCTGCCGGGACAAAGGCCTCTCAGACCAGGTGAGGAGGTGTTGGGGTCAGTTTGGCGTCACTCGAGGCTCCACTTAGGCAGAAGGGACTGATTTTCAGTGGTGACAAGCGGATGGGGGCTTCTGGGGCGGCCGAAGGCTGAGCTGCACCCTGTGAAGCCCCTGGGGTGGGCTCCGCCCGGGGAAACAGGCCCTGGCCGCTGGGGCCTGTTAGGCAGGCCCGTGAGACCCAGTCCTCCTTTCGGAAGTTGTCCCGAAGACCAGAGAAAGCACGTCGCCGACGGGGCAAAAGGACAGAGAAAACTCCCAGGAAAAGGCATTTATGGTAGTTAGGGGGCTTTTAGGAGAAATGGAAACCCTGCGGTGGGATTTCGCAGGCATTTTTCACAGTGCTGGGAAAGGCACCAAGGATTCTCCTTCCCTACGACCCCCCTTCCTCCCCCACCTACACTCACCCCTTCCCACCTCCACCCCCCAGTGTCTTGCGTCCATTGGTTGTGCTTATATGCCTGCATACAAGACCTTCAGTTGATCTCCCTCCCATCCCCGCAACCCGCCCCAGCCTTCTTTGACAGTCTGTTCAATGCTTCTCTGCCTCTCTATTTTTGTTCATCAGTTTATATTGTTTTTTATTATCCGTAAATGAGTGAGATCATGTGGTATATTTCTTTCATTGACTGACTTATTTCACTTAGCATAATGCTCTCCAGTTCCATTCATGCTGCTGCAAATGGTAAGAATTCCTTCTTTTTTACGGCAGTGTAGTATTCCATTGTGTAGATGTACCACAGTTTTCTAATCCACTCATCTGCTGATGGACACTTAGGCCATTTCCAAATCTAAGCTATTGCAAATTCTGCTGCTAGGAACATAGGGGTGCATATATCTTTTCCTATTGGTGTTTCTGATCTCTTGGGATATATTCCTAGAAGTGGTATTACTGGGTCAAATGGCACTTCCATTTTTAAATTTTTGAGGAAACCCATACTGTTTTCCACAGTGGCTATACCAGTCTGCATTCCCACCAGGAGTGAAGGGGTCCTTTTTCTCTGAATCCTCTTCAGCACTTGTCCTTTGTTGATTTGTTGATGATGGCTGTTCTGACAGGTGTGAGATGGTACCTCATTGTTGTTTTGATTTGCATCTTTTGGATGATTAGTGACTTGGAGCATGTTTTCGTATGTCTCTTGGCTTTCTGAATGTCCATTTTTGATTGGATTGTTTATTTTCCTTTTGTTAAGTTGTACGAGTTTCTTGTAAATGTTGCAGATTAAACCCGTATTGGAGATAACATTGGCAAATATGTTCTCCCATGTACTGGGCTTTCTTGTTGTTTTGTTGATGGTTTCTTTTGCTGTGCAGAAGCTTTTGATTTTGATGTAGACCCATTTTTTTATTTTCTCTTTAGTTTCCACTGCCCTAGGAGCTGTATCAGTAAAGATATTTCTATGACAAATGTCTGCTATTTTGCTGCCTATGGCGTCTTTTAAGATTTCTGTGGTTTCCCATCTTACATTTAAGTCCTTTATCCATTTTGAGTTTATTTTTGTGTATGGTTTAAGTGGTGGTAGTTTCGTTTTTTTGCAAGTATCCGTCCAGTTTTCCCAACACCATTTATTGAAAAGACTGTCTTGTCTCCATTGTATGCTTTTGCCTCCTTTGTCAAATATTAATTGAGCATAACTGGCTTGTGTTGATTTCTGAGTTCGCAGTTCTGTTCCACTGGTCTGTATGTCTGTTCTGGTGCCAGTACCAGGTAGTTTTGAGAACAGTGGATTTGTAGTATAGCTTGATATCTGGTATTGTGATCCCTCCAACATGGTGGTTGTTTCTCAAGATTGCTGCAGCTATACAGGGTCTTTTTTTATTCCAGATGAATTTTGGAGAATTTGTTCTAGATCTTTGAAGTATGCCATTAGTATTTTAATGGGGATTGCATTGAATTTATAGATTGCTTTGGGTAGTATGGACATGTTAATGATGTTGATTCTACCAATCCATGAACATGGTATATTCTTCCATTTGTTCATGTCTTCCTCGCTTTTTTAAAAAAATATTTTTTAATTGATTTTTTACAGAGAGGAAAGGAGAGGGATAGAGAGTTAGAAACATTGATGAGAGAGAAACATCGATCAGCTGCCTCCTGCACACTCCCTACTGAGTATGTGTCCGCAACCAAGGTACATGCCCTTGACCGGAATTGAACCTGGGACCCTTGAGTCCGCAGGACGACGCTCTGTCCACTGAGCCAAACCGGTTAGGGATCTGTCTCTTTTTTTAACGTCTTGAAATGTTCTGAGTAAAGGACCTTTGTCTCCGTGGTTAAGTTTATTTCTAGGTATCTTAATTTTTTTATTGCAATGGTAAATGAGATTTCTTTTTTAATTTCTCTTTCTGTGAGTTCATTATTGGTTACAGAAAAGCCATAGACTTCTGGTTGTTAATTTTGTATATTGCCACATTGCTGAATTTCATTTATTTAGTCTAGTAGTTTTTTGATGGAGTCTTTGGGATTTTCTATGTATAATATCATGCCATCTGCAAAAAAGAACAGTTTTACTTCTTCTTTTCCAATTTGTATGCCTTTTATTTCTTCTCGTCTGATCACTATGGCTAACACTTCCAGTACTATGTCGAACAGGAGTGGTGAGAGTGGGCATCCGTCTTGTTCCTGTTCTTAGGGTAAATGGTTTTAGTTTTTTCCCATTGTGTATGATGTTGGCTATAGGATTGTCATATATGGCTTTTATTATGTTGAGGTATATTCCTTCTATTCTCACCTTCCTGAGTGTTTTTATCAAGAAAGGGTGTTGGATATTGTCAAATGCTTTCTGCATCAATGAATATGATTATATGGTTTTTATCTCTCAGTTTGTTTATATGGTGTATCACATTTATTGATTTGTGGATATTGTACTATCCTGTGTCCCCAGAATAAATCTCACTTGGTCGTGGTGTATGGTATTTCTAATGGAATGGTGAATTTGATTTGCTAGAATTTTGTTGAGTATTGTGGCGTCTATGTTTATGAGGGATACTGGCCTGTAATTTCCTTTCTTTGTATTGTGTTTATCTGCTGTTGGGATTAGGGTAATGCTGGCTTGGTAGAAAGAGCTTGCAAATGCTCCTTCCTCTTTTGGAATAGTCTGAGGAATATAGGTTTTATTTCTTCTTTGAATGTTTGATAAAACTCCCCTGTGAATACATCTGATCCAGGGCTTTTTTTGTTGGAAGTTTTTTTGATTACTGCTTCAATTTCTTCCATAGTTATCAGCCTATTCAGATTTTCTGGTTACTCCTGGTTGAGTTCTGGAAGGTCATATTTTTCTAAGAATATGTCCATTTCTTCTAGGTTGTTGGAATAGAGTTGCTCATAGTATTTTTTTTTTTTTTTTTAAGAATTCTTCGTATTTCTGTGGGGTCTGTTGTTTTTTTCTCCTCTTTTGTTTCTGATTTTCTTTATTTGAGTCCATTCTCTTTGCCTCTTGGGGAGCCTGGCTAGAGGTTCATTAATCTTATGTGTTCTTTCAAAGAACTAGAGCTCTGATCTTTTGTATTGTTTTATTTTTAGTCTCTGTCATTTATTTCTGCTCTGATCTTTGTTATTTCTTTCTTTCTGCTCACATTGGGCTTTTCTTGTTGTTCTCTTTCTAAGTTTTTGACTTGCAGAGTTAGATTATTTATTACCAGTTTTTCTTTTTCTTTTCTTTTTTTTGAGGTAGGCCTGCAATGCTATGAACTCCCCTCTCAGGATTGCTTTCACTGTGTCCCAAAGATTTTGGATTGTTGTGTTTTCATTGTCATTTGTTTCCAGGATGTTTTTTATTTCTTCTTTGATCTCTTTGGTAACCCATTCATTGTTTAAAAGTATGTTATTCAGCCTCCAATTGTTTTGAATTTTTATGGTTGTTTTTACTGTAGTTGATTTCTAATTTTATACAATTGTAATCTGAGAAGATGCTTGATATGATTTCAATCCTCTTGAATCTGGAGATTCAATCCTCTTGAATCTTTGCCTATGTCCCAGTATGGGGTCTGTCTTTGAAAATGACCCATGTGCACTTGAGAAGAATGTATATTCTATAGTTTTGGGGTGGAATGTTCTAAAGATGTTGATTAAGTCCATCTGCTCTAGTGCATCATTTAGGATTGATGTTTCTTTGCTAATTTTTTGTCTAGAGGATTTATCTAGTGATGTTAATGGGGCATTAAAGTCTCCTACTATGATTGTGTTGCTGTCAATCTCTCCCCTGATATCTTCCAGAAGTTTTTTTTTCATTTTTTTAAATTTATCTTTATTGTTCAGATTTTTACAGTTGTTCCTTTTTTCCCACATAGCTCCCCTCCTCCCAGTTCCCACCCCACCTTCTGTCCGTGCCCCCCCACTGTCCTCATCCATAGGTGTACGATTATTGTCCATTCTCTTCACGCACCCCCAACACCCTTAGCCCCCGAAAATTGTCAGTCCACTCCCTTTCTATGCCTCTGATTCTATTCTGTTCACCAGTTTATTCTATTCATCAGATTTTTTATTCACTTTATTCTTAGATTCACTTGTTGATAGATATGTATTTGTTGTTCATAATTTTTACTTTCCTTTTTCTTCTTCCTCTTCTCAAAGGATACCTTTCAGCATTTCATATAATACTGGTTGAGTGGTGATGAACTCTTTTATCTTTTTCTTGTCTGTGAAGCTCTTTATCTGACCTTCAATTCTGAATGATAGCTTTGCTGTGTAAAGTAATTTTGGCTGTAGGTTCTTGCTATTCATCACTTTGAATATTTCTTGCCACTCCCTTCTGGCCTGCAAAGTTTCTGTTGAAAAATCAGCTGACAGTCGTATGGGTTCCCCCTTGTAGGTAATTAACTGCTTTTCTCTTGCAGCTTTTAAGATTCTCTTCTTGTCTTTTGCTCTTGGCATTTTAATTATGATGTGTCTTGGTGTGGTCCTCCTTCGGTTCCTTTTGTTTGGGGTTCTCTGCGCTTCCTGGACTTGGAAGTCTATTTCTTTCATCAGGTGGGGGAAGTTTTCTGTCATTATTTCTTCAAATAGGTTTTCAATATCTTGCTCTTTCTTTTCTTCTGGCACACCTATAATTCTGATGTTGGTACACTTGAAGTTGTCCCAGAGACTCCTTACACTATCTTCATACTTTTTGATCCTTTTTCTTTTTTCTTTTGGCTTTTTTGGCTGGGTGGGTTTTGCTTCTTCATATTTCATATCTTTGACTTGATTCTTGCAATCCTCTCGTCTGCTGTTGGATCTCTGTATATTATTCTTTATTTCAGTCAGTGTATGATTAATTTCTAGCTGTCCTTTTTCATATGCTCGAGGGTCTCACTAATTTTATCGGCAGTCTCTAGAAAATTCTTGAAAAACCTAATAATCGTGGTTTTGAACTCTATATCTTGTCATTTTCTTTCCTCCATTTCTGTCATTTGTGATCTGTTTCTTTGTCTCTGCATTTTGGCTGCTTCCCTTTCTGAGTTAGGTGATCACTGAGAGGGATTAACCTCTAAGCCACTTGGTTATGAGAGTCAGCTGTGTCTACAGTGGGAGAACTTCTGTACTGGAGACACCCTTATGGGGCAAGAGTTGTTTCAGTGGGGCTTTTGTGCTCACTGCATCTGCCCCGAGTGTGTTCCTTGTGGATCTGAGTTTTATTTAGGATGATCCCACTCTGGCCACTGGGTGAGGCTGGCCCTTGTATCTTTAGGGAGGTTTTGATTTAGCCTTTGCCTTAGGCTACTCAGCCTTTTATATGCAAAAGCCTCTGACACAGCTTGGCAGGGGTGAGGCCTCGGGGAGTCTACAGGGCAGGGCGGAGCAAATAGTTATGGCTGCTTCTCAGCCCTGTGCTAAGAGACACTTGGTTTCTGTGTCCCATGGTAATTGCTGCAAGCAACACTGAGAGAAACCCGCTTTGGATTTCCTCCTGGCGCCAGTCAGTCCCCCTTCTCTGGGTGTGTGTCTGGGTCCTCAGAAACTCACCTGGAACTGGAGTTCAGAGCTGCTGGGAGCTTGTGGCTCTCTCCGGTTTGAAAAAGAACCACGTCCTCCGGTGCCAGCCTTCTCCCCGAGCCCTGTGCGTGCGCGCGTCTCTGTACCTCTGTACTTAGCTTCAGCCACTCCTCTGAGTCTCAGTTTCTTTCTAGTTGTAGAATTTTCACTCAGCCAGCCTTCCTGTGGGTGTGAGTGGTGTCCGTCTTTTCTTTTCGTGGTTATTCTGAAATAGTTGTGCACGGCTGCATTTACAGTGTTTACCTTAGGCTGCCATCTTGCTCTCTCCCAGAAGTTTTTTAGTGCGTTTGGGTGCTCCTGAATTGGGTGCATAAATGTTTACCAGAGTTATAGCCTCCTGTTTTATTGATGCCTTTAGAATTGTGAAGTGGCCTTTCTTGTCTTTTGTTATGGTCTTCACTTTGAGGTCTACTTTGTAAGATGTAAGTATTGCTTCCCCAGCTTTTTTTCTTTCCCATTTCCATTTGCTGGTAGATATTTTTCCATCCCTTCACTTTCAGTCTGTGTGAGTCCCTTGTTCTGAGGTGGGTCTCCTGTAGACAGCATGTTTCTTTATCCATTCACTTACTTGATGTCTTTTGATTGGAGCATTTAATCCGTTTACATTTATTATTGACTAGGGACCTGGTGCACAAAAATTTGTGCACTCAGGAGGTCCCTCAGCCTGGCCTGTGCCCTCTCACAGTCTGGGACCCCTCTGGGGATGTCCACCTGCTGGCATGCCTGGCCAGCCTGGGTGAGGGGCTGATGGCTGTTTGCAGGCTGGCCAAGCCCCCCAGTGTGGACCCTCACCCCATTGGGGTGTGGCCCGCCTGGGTGAGGGGCTGAGGGCTGTTTTCAGGCTGCCCACAGTCCCTTCAGGGTTGGAGTCCCTACTGGGGTGCCTGGGCAGCCTGGGTGCAGGGCTGAGGGCCATTTTCAGGCTTTCAGGCTGCCCACAGCTCCCATTGACCCAACATCCCAGCAAGGCTGGCTGGAAGCAGGTTTTTGGGGTTTATTTATTTTCTATAATTGATACACTGTTGCTTTAAGCTCAGGCCTAGTCAGCCTCCTGTTGGCTTCAGCTCCATGGCTTCTATAATAAAAAGAATGTTGCCTTAGTAGAGGCCCAGCCAGCCTAGGCAGGCAGTTTCCTCCATCGCTGGTGCAGTGGAAGCCTCCTGTTTGGTTCAGCTCCGTGGCTTCTATAATTGCAACTATGTTGCCGTGAGCAGAGAGAAGCCCAGCTGGCCTAGGCAGACAGTTTACTCCTGGTGCAACTGCAGCCTGCTGTTTACTCTAGCTCTGTGACTGCCGGCCTCCACCTTGGCTGGGTTAATTTGCATACAGCCACTCTGATTGGCTGGTGGACGTGGCTTAGGCGTCCCAGAGAAATAGTCAATTTCAGTATTACTTTTTTATTAGATTATATAGGTACTTGTTTGTAGCCATTTCTGTACTTTATGCCTGTGTTCCTTACTCCCCTTCTACTCTTCTTCTTACAGCATCCCCTTTAGCATTTCTTGCATTGCTGGCTTGGTAGTGTAAACTGCCTTAGCCTTTTTTTGGCTGTGAAGGTCCTGATTTCCCCTTCAATTTTCATTGATAGTCTTGCTGGATAGAGTATTCTTGAATTCAGTTCTTTGCTTTGCATCACTTTGTATACTTCCTTCCATTCCCTTCTAGCTTGATGTGTTTCTGTTGAGAAATCATTTGATAATCTGATGGAGGATCCTTTGTAGGTAACTCTGTCTCTCTCTCGCAGCCTTTAGGAGTCTCTCTTTGTCGTTAACATTTGCCATTGTAATTATGATGTGTGGTGGTGTGGATCTTTTGGGCTCCCTCTTCCTTGGGACTGTCTGCACTTCAGTAACTTTTTCCTTCCCTATATCCGTGAAGTTTTCTGTCATTTCTTCAAGTAGATTTTGTAATCCTTGCTGCTCTTCTTGTCCTTCTGGCAGCCCTATTATACATATGTTACTTCCTTCTGTGTTGTCCCAAAGCTCCCTTAGGCTCTCCTCCTGCTTTTTAATTTCGTTCTCCAGTTGCTATTCAGACAGGGCTTGTTTCCTTACCCTATCTTCAAACTCACTAATTCGATCCTCTGCTTCTTCTAGTCTGTTGCAACCTTCCATGGTGTTTTTGATTGTAGCTATTTCACTTTTGATATCTTCCTCATTTTTGCATAGTTTGTTGATTTTTTTGTCCATCCATTGTATGAACTGTATGACTATTACTCTGAATTCTTTTTTGGTCATGTTTCATGCCTCAGTTTCACTTATTTCCTTTCTTGGTGATCCCTTTTTTTCTTTCCTTTGGGATTGTTTTGTTATCTCCCCATTCTAACTATCACCAGAAGATTTAAATGCTGAGTATGCATAGGTCCATGGCTATGCATATCCTATATAATAAAGTGGGAATATGCAAATTAACCGTCACCCCGGTCAATTTGCACCCACAGCTGAAGCTAAGTTCCCATAACGAGCCTTAAGGAGCAATCAGCAGGGACCTGAGGCTGTGCACCCACCCACCTCCTGCATGGGGCTTGACAGGGGAACTCAGGCTGCACCCTCTTCCCTGGTGCCAGGCCGGGAGACCTCAGGCCATGCTCCCCGCCCTTGCCCCAGGCCAGGAAACGTAAGGCTGTGCCCCCCACCCCAGCACCAGGCCAGGGGACCTCAGGCTGTGCCCCCTGCCCCAGCGCCAGCCTGGGGGACCACAGGCCACTCCCTCTGCCTAGCAGGGCTTGATGGGGGACCTCAAACCATGCCCCCCTGCCCTGGCACCCATGGGACCTGAGGCTGCACCCTCCCCCCCCCGGCAGGGCTTGACAGGGTGGGACCGGCCGGGTCTGGATCTAGCCCAATGAAGGGGGACCATCCAGATTTGGGTTTCGAGCGATTTTGAGGTGCACATAGGTGGTTGAAGACTTGACTCTGGGTTCCGTGGTGCACCCCAGAGTCTGACAGGAGGAAGATTTTCATATATGTTTTACTAATTTTCTTTAATCTCTGATACTTCTATTATAGAGAAAGGGCAAATAGCAATGTTAAAATATTTTCTCTAAATCCCCTTTTAATGTGCACGAATTTTGTGCACTGGGCCACTAGTATGTATATAAGTTCTTTGTTTAATTTCTTCCCATTATTAATTATTTTCTCCATAGATAGTTGAGTAACTATCCATTTAGGAAATAAAAACTTTTAGGAAAGTTTCTGAGTCTGCATCTTAATTTGAGCTGATATAAATTAACTAGCGGTCCTGTGCATGAAATTCATGCAGGGGTGGGGTGTCCCTCAGCCCGACCTGTACCCTCTCCAATCAGGGATCCCTCAGGGGTTGTCCTACTGATGGCTTAGGCCCCCATCACCCCCTGCTGCTGCCACTGTCAGCTGCTGCAGCCACCAAGGTGTTTTCCTCAACATGGACTTCAGTATCTACAATGGAAAAAAAAATGACAACTTTCTTTAAGCATTTTCAAGTTGTCTCTTTCATAGGATATGACCTCCCTT
>PVJC01054654.1:0-10439 GCA_004026665.1 Murina feae | reverse complement strand
TTTACCCAAACAGAGTCATCAGATTGGAAGGCAGAACTTCTCGATGTGCTCTGTGCTCCTGGACTGCCCTCTGGGTAGGCTGCAAAGCCTGCAAGAACTTGAGTAAAAATTAGTTATGGATTTCAGTCTTTACCCACCAGAATCTGTAGAGGCCCCACTGGTTTCCAGGGCAGCCTTCCATGCCGCTTCATCTGTGGCCTAGTTACCGCTTGCCTCTGTGGAGTCCCCATACCCTGCAACAGCTCTCTGCACATGAACTGTTGCAATTGCATGCTTGTCATCAGCACAAGTTGTCATTGATTCTTCTCTTGCCCACCAGAGAGCCTGAATAAGGGCAGTTAACTTGGCCCTCTGTGTCCAAGTCGTGTGGGCAAGTGCCTGAGATCAGATGGTTTGGTCCAAAGCAACCACCACCATCCCCACATACCTGATTCCTCCCTGGACAGAACTGCTCCCTTCATGAATAGTACCTCATCCAGTGATGCCAGTGGGGTATCAGTGAAGGCCAGGTGGGCTGTCTTTACAAAGTTTTGACCTCTAAACAATTATGTAGAGGTTTTTCAGGGTCACCATCAGGAAGGAGGCTGGTAGCAGAAGAGCCTGAAATTGGATGACTCAAGCATTTGACATCCAGCACTCTGTGTACTCCCCACTGCATAGCTGTGGCTGCTACCGCCCAGAGGCAAGCAGGCTAACTGGGTGCAACAAGGTCGAGTCTCTTGGACAAGTAGGCTACTGGTCTTTTCAAAGGCCCAAGACTTTGGGCGAGGACCCCTTTTGGCTATGCCTCTTGTCTCATATATGTACAGGTGGAAAGACTTAGTTACATCTGGTAGCGCTAGTTGACCCATCGTTCTTGCTCTGCTCATGTCTGCTAACTGCCTAATATATTACCTCAAAGATCCTGGCTCTGAATTATTTTAGGGAAAATGGACATTGAATTTCTTCTATAGTTGCTTCGTGCTGAGGAGGGACGGAGTTTTCTCTCAGAGCCAAAAGATCCTTAATTTAGCACAGCAGGGGACAGGGCCCATAAAATCTCTCCACCCTGCAGAGCTGGGTGAGCCCGGCCCCTGAATGTCCAAGTCTAACAAGAAAAGCCACAAATACCTTTTAAATCTACCCTAGAATTCCAAAATTTCAACCTATCACAGCAAAATCACAGAGCAAATCAAGGTCCCTGGTATACAAACAGACAGAAATTTTTCAGCAAATCAAACGTTTAACCAGATGAGCAATGAGCAAACAGAAAAATCAAAGTAGCTTTTGCTTTCACACAGAAAGTAAATCACACTCTCTCAGACTAGCCAGACTGGAGCTGAGCTGATAATACATGGCTCCCCAGATGCCCCAGACCAGAATTCTCAACTGACATCTTGGTGAGAATCTACCGGAGGAGTTAAGGCTGCATCCATCCCCTACTTCTTGGTAGCAAAAAACAGAAGAGTGAACCCATAATTCCTTAATAGAAATTGAATTCACTCAACTCCAGAGTCCTGATTCCTGATTACCTGACAAAGTCCTATGACTTCTGGGGAAGTGCTCAAGTTCCCCCTTCCACTCACTAAGAGTGGGCCTGACTGACTGAGGCTCCTACCTTACAGATTCTGTAGACAGGTTCAGAGGTGTCCATCCCCTTTCTCCAGATGCCAGCCGGGTCCTGGGCTGAGGTCCGGGAGCACCTGAGGTTCCCCCAGGTTCAATTCTGCTAAAATCACCAGCGGGCACCTTCCAGAGGCCTGTCCCACCCCCCCCCCCCCCCACCCCCCCATCCCCAAACGCCCTTCACTCACTGGAGGCTTAAAGCCAATCGAGGTAGCTTCCCAATTTCAGGGAAACATATGTTACAGAAGAGCAAAGAAATGCAAGCATGCTTCATGGAGAAAGGGAAGGAGGGGTCCGGTGTACAAAAATTTGTGCACTGGGGGAGTCGGGGTGGGGGTCCCTCAGCCCGGCCTGTGCCCTCAGTGAGGGGCTGAGAGCCATTAGTGCAGGCCTGGAAGTTTCCCACTGGAGGGCCCACGATTGCACACGCCTGGTGGGCTCACACCGCTGAGGGGACACACCTGGCGCAGAGTTGGGTGGCAAGCCAGGGGCAGACGCTGGTGCAGAATCCCTTGGTGGGGCCCTGCTGCTGAGCAAACACACCCGGGGTGGAGCTGGGCAGTGGACTGGCTTCGAATTCTCCACACTGTGCAGCAGATGCTCCCGCACGCCCTGTGGAGGCCCCTAGGGGGCAGATGAAGGTAGCGGACCCTGGACAGGTGTTCCTGGACACCCTGCGGAGGCCCCCAGGGCAGAGCCAGGCAGTGGACCCAGGACAGGCATTCCTGGATGTCCCGCAGAGGCCCCCGGGGGGCAAAGCCAGGCAGCAGACCCAGGACAGCTACTCCTGCAAGCCCTGCAGAGGCCCCGTGCTCCTGCATGCCCCGGGGAGGCCCCCAGGGGGTGGAGCCAGGCAGTGGACCCGGGACAGGCGCTCCTGGATACTCCTCAGAGGTTCCCGGGGGCGGAGCTAGGCAGCAGACCCAGGACAGCTGCTCCTGGACACCCCGAGGAGGCCCCAGGCCAGACCCCCCTCCCACTGAGCTGACACACCTGGCACAGCTATGCCGGCCGTGGAGGCTCCCAGTGCAGAGCCGCCCTGCCAGCCTCCATCTTGGCTGGGTTAATTTGCATACAGCCGCTCTGTTTGGCTGGTGGGCGTGGCTGTGAGCAAAGGCTCAGCCAGCCTAGGCAGGCAGTTGCAACAGAAGCCTCTGGTTTGCTCTAGCTCCATGGCTGTTGGCCTCCATCTTGACTGGGTTAATTTGCATACAGCTGCTTTGATTGGCTGGTGGGCGTGGCCGTGAGCAGAGGCTCAGCCAGCCTAGGCAGGCAGTTGCAACAGTTTGCTCTAGTTCCATGGCTGTTGCTCTAGTTCCATGGCTGTTGGCCTCCATCTTGGCTGGGTTAATTTGCATACAGCCGCTCTGATTGGCTGGTGGTAACGGTCAAATTTGCATGTTTCTCTTTTATTATATTAGATTAGTTACTAATGGACCCCAGGAAAGATTTTCCAAATCAGAGTGAGTAACATATAGAGGCTTTGCTTTTTATAAGCTTCTGGGGTCTTTGTTTTGCAGATGCGGTTCCACTCCCTTAAATGCCCTCGGGTATAAGGCCACATTCTATGATCCTGTGCTGGCACCAGCATAACAATCCTCCCCCGCCTCAGGGCAGTGCTTTGTTTAGTTTTTATGGCCTGACAAACCTTGCAAAGACCAGTTTCCTCCTCAAATAGAGTACAATTCATCTTAAAATTTATCACCAACAATAGTCATTATGCCATTTAATTCAATTTAACATCACCTGGGATGTATATTTTAAATTCAACCTGCAAGTTCTATTTTTTAAATGTATTCTTTTGTATTTGGTATTACCTTGCTATCCAAATTAGAATATAAACTTCTCTGCAGAAGTAACTGTATTTCTTCAAAATTTTCTTAACTACAGAGAGCCTAGCAGTGAGCCCGTTGCTCTCAGTAAACCCAGTGTTTGTTGGTTAAATGTACTACAAAATGTAAATATATAACAAGACAATTCTCCCCACAAGTATTTAAACTTAAATTATAATATTAATATTATTAACACAGTATTTATAATGTGCAATCTCTTCTCCCTAACATCTCTCAAACATCATCCCAATACACCAAGGTCGTGGGTTAGATCTCATCAGGGCACATACAAGAATCAACAAATAAATGCATAAAAAGTGGAAAAACAAATCCATGTTTTTCTCTCTCTCTCTTTCTCAAAATTGTTATATGAAAAGAAATTTTAGTGATCTGGCAAAGTATTAAATAGATCCATGTGCTTTCAATAAGAGTTAACTATTTCAACATTCACAATTATTTTAAGTCAAAGAATTAATTGTTTAATTATAATAATAAAAGAAATTTTAATGTTTCATTGATACTCAATTTAATTGTAGGTAAAGAAAAAGTACACACTAAGAAAAACTCAGAACATTTATAATTCTTATTATGTGCTTCCTGTTTTTCAATTTATAATACAGTATATCATTGCAGTCTATCTCCTAAATCATTTTAATTTTTGAAATTTCAAAGTGTTTATCAAACCCCTGGCAACTAATCTAAGCACAGTTTACTCAATTTTTATTAATAAAGTTTTATAATTAACATTTTCATAAAAGCACGAATTAATGTGTATATTAAAATAGCTTCTCTAGTTAAGAGATGTTTTTAGAATTATTTTACAGTGATTTTACTCCTCATTTAAATCCCAGATGAACTTCATAGGCAAATCTTTCATATTCCTTTGGAATATTTTGTCAAATCTTTCATTTTGCTCCACTGTCAAGTTATGTTTCCAGTCTCCAACAGTACCTAGAAATGAGCACATGATAGGCACCTGGGTGAGTAAGTGGCACTATCAGGACAAGAGTTTCTTCCACCCCCTTTAATCTTCTCTTTAAGCCACGCTAATACCTGTTAGTTCTCCATGGGTTTGATACTTCATGTTTCCTTATACAGAAATGAATGAAGAAACAAACAGAAAAACACTTCTAAAGTTCACTATCCTTACCCATTATGCTTTCACCAACCACTACCATTATTAAATTACTAGGGGCCCAGTGCACAAAAATTTGTGCCCTTGGGGGAGGGGGCTCCCTCAGCCTGGCCTGTGCCTCTCTAAATCTGGGACCCCTCAGGTGATGTCCACCTGCTGGTGTGCCTGGCCAGCCTGGGTGAGGGGCTGATGGCTGTTTGCAGGCTAACCAACCCCCCAGTGGTGACCCTCAACCCATGGGGGTGTGGCCAGCCTGGGTGAGGGGCTGAGGGCCATTTTCAGGCTGCCCACAGCCCCATTGACCCAACATCCCAGTGAGGCTGGCTGGAATCAGGTTTCTGGGGTTTATTTATCTTCCATAATTAAAACTTTGTTGCCATGAGTGGAGGCCTAGTCAGGCAACAAAGCCTCCTGTTTGCTTCAGCTCCGTGACTGCCGGCCGCCATCTTGGCTGGGTTAATTTGCAAATAGCTGCTCTGATTTGGCTGGTGGGTGTGGTTTGGCTGGTGGGTGTGGCTTAGGTGTCTCAGAGTGATGGTTAATTTGCATATTACTCTTTTATTAGATTAGATAGCCTTTATTGAGATGGAATAACAAAAGTAAAATAGATGACTAGGTTAGAATTTTTTCATATATTACTAAATACCAGGCACTGAAGAAATACAAGTACCATATCATTTCACTCATATGTGGAATTTAATGAACAAACTGAACTAACAAGCAAAATAGTTAGATTCATAGATAGAGAGCAGACAGACAATTCTGGAATGGCGTAACTATTGGGAGTGGAGGGTGGAGAGGATGAGGAGAAAAAAGAGAAAGAACTCATGGACATAGACAACAGTGTGGTGAATGAGTAAGGGAGAGAGTGGATAGAAGTGGAAGATGGGATAGGGGAAATAAATGGAGATGGGGAAAGAATAAAATAAAGAGAAAATATATATACATAAAAATTTTAAAAATAAATGAGAGGCACCATACTTGGCAAACTATACCTATCATGTAATACTTTTAAGTGCCATTTGCAAGTAAGATCTTTGATTCTCTCCAGGTTCCAAATGATAGTACTTAGAAAGACACGGTAAAAACACCCCTTAATTACTGAAGGGGCCACGGAATCACGGAACTCTCAACACTTTTGCTTCTAAAAACCCCTGAGCATCACCTTTGCGCAGAAAATGTCCCTCATCTGATCTTTTCCCAACTTCATGTTTTAGAATATCATCATAATTTGCTTTTGGATCAGACTTCATGTTCTGAAATGTAGACTGTTTCACAATAGCTTCCACATCCTCTTCACTCAGTTCTTTCTCAAGAAAACGGCTGATTTTAAGCACAGAACTTCTGAGATCCTGAAAGAATTGTGGGTATGAGAAACCATTAAGCTTACAAAGAATGCACGAGTTACATCCCAACATTTTCATCATATTTTGGGAAACTGAAGGGTCCAGGGTTTGATTCCAGTCAAGGGCATGTACTAGGATTACAGGCTCCTCCCCAACTGGGCCCTGGTCAGGGCACGTGCAGTAGGCAACCAATCAGGGTGTTTCTCTCACATCAATATTTCTCTGTCTTTCCCTTTCTCTTTCACTCTCCCTAAAAATCAATGGGAAAATATCTTCGGGTGAGGATTAACAACAACAAAAGATCAGGAACAAGGCAAGGATGCCATTTCTCACCATTTATATTGGGCCTAGTACTGGAAGTCCTAGCCAGAGTAAAGACAAGAAAGAGGCCCCCAAATTTAAAGAAAGATGTAAAATTATGTGTTAGCATACAACATGATTTTATACATAGAAAACACTAAAGATCTACAAAAAAACAAAAAAACAAAAACCCTGTTAGAACTATTAAACAAACTCAGAAAAGTTGTAGGATACAAAACCAACATCCCCAAATCATTTCCATTTATTTACACTAACAGTGTATAGTGTGTTTAGCAAACTGGTCTCTAACTAGTTTGCCTATATTTACTATTATCACTTTTAAACCCAGTAGAGGGAATTACGTTCTAAAGATACTAATTCTGTCATATGCTACTCTTCTAATAACTGTTAAAGGGCTCATTATCGCTTTTAGGATGAAGAAATTACTGTCACTAACAACGTCTACAGACCTTGCATGGTCTGGCTCCTACCTTATACACCTCTCTATCTTAATCTTTCATTCCCTCCACCTTGCTCTTCAACTTCTTCCTTTCGAGATATCATGCACCTGACTGCTTCAGGTAATTTGCACAGGCTCTCTTCTTGGATTAGACTTCTCTTTTACTTCTTTGCCAACTCATACCTATTCGCTTGAAGTTGTCATGTTACTTTTCCAGAAATAATTGCCTACTACTTCTACCAGATCAGTATATTTCATGTACTATCTTATCATACCTACACTTCTCCTTGATAACAGTTATCACATGTTTGAAGTATATATACCTACTGAGTGAATACTTGTCTTTCCTATGGGATTATCAGTTCTATAAATAAAAGGTTCAGTTGTCTTTGTCTGATGATTGAGGGTCTGTCACATAATGGGCATTTTATAATTTTGAATTAATGAGCAAGTAAGATATGTAGCAGTGAGTCAACATATCAACCAGAGATCACAAAATAGTGAACTTCAAATGTGTTTGGTTTGGTTTACACAATGTATTAAGACAGTTTTCATTGGATGCCAACATGTAAATATGTGATTTCCATGAAAGCTACATTTTAAGATTATCTTTAATAAAAACAGCAACAAAACACAAAGAACTTGCATCACTGGGCACAATATCACCTCCGACTAATCGGCCAAATCTTAGTGGCTTCTCACCCTAGGGTTGTTTTTATTTGTTGTTGTTTTTTAATATTTTTGTTGATTTTTAGAGAGAGAGGAATAGAGAGGGAGAGAAACACCATGCCTCCTACCAGGGATCAAGCCTGCAACCCAGGCCCTGCCTGGAAGTCAAATCAGCAACCCTTCAGTGCATAGGATGACACCTCGCCAAGCGGTCACACTGCCCCACTATTTCGAGTGCCTTTTCTCTTTTCTCAATCACTAGTCATGGGAGTTCGCCCTTAGAGACACAGATGGGTGCATGAAAAGGATCCACAAAAGATGACTGTGTACAGTGAGAAGAGAGCCCCGAGGAAACCAATAATGGAGGGATGGGCAGGAAGTGAGAAACCCCTGAAAAAGCATGCGAAGTGGTTAGGTACCAAGAAAACTGGGGAAATGGGGTTCACTGAAACCCAAACAAAAAAGGGTTTCAAAGAAATAATTTTAAAAAATAACCTTCGCCTCTTACCTTTTTCATTTCCTCATACATCATAAACAGAATATTGAAGTCATTTCTGTGCTCATACCAGCCTCTGATGTGATCAAACCAACGGCTTCCTACCACTGAGGGGGAAATTAGTAAGTGACAAGGTAAAGATGTTGCACTTATCAAACAGCAAACTAGAGACTTTCTTTTCTGTTCTGGAATCCCCTGGAAGGAGAATAAAGCCCCCACCACTAGACATCTATGTTACCTTGTAAAAGTGGTGCTTTGGGAAACAATTACATATTAATGGAAACCTTCCTTTCCTATGTATGTAGGAAAAGCAGCAGTGAAGAAAATAAGAAGGCCAAACAGCTAATTGTGAAGATTTAAGGTACGCTCCTTACTTTCTTACTTCTTCCACCTGAAGATCTGTGTTTATTTCTCCTTTTATTATCTATTTTAAGATCTCTGGATAGCAACTTCCGATATCTGTAAGACAGAACCTGAATCTAATCTTCTAAGTAAGTGAGAGCCCCAATTCCACATTCCACGAGCCTCTTCCATCAATCTATCCTCCTAAGTGTTGAAAAGAATATTCCATTGCTGCCATACAAGACCTACCACAGGTCCAAGACAGAACACAAACACTACATCACTTTGAGTGGGCACACCATTGGGCTCTTTTATGATCTGGTCAAACTGTTTCTTAATATGCCTTTGCATCCATAACAATCCCCAAAGTGGTCCTGGTGAGAATAGAAAAGCCACTGGGTGGGAAATTAAATTAACAGAGCAGTAACCAGTTATATGCATCCAGCTTCTATCCTTACTCTTCCTTATTTCCTGAAAATATGTTCCCCATGTTTTAGAATTTGGCTAAAGGAAACATTGCCTCATAAACAAGTTGAACGCATAAATTCATAGTTACCATTTCCATCTAGAAACCTTTGCATGAAATGTTCCATATCATTCACAGGTTCAAGGTTGACCACCACTTTTGAAAAATGAAAGAATGAAGTCATAACATCCTTGGGGTTTCTGTAGACGTAAATAATCTGCAGGGGGTATAGTAAAACAATTTTAACAATTCTCGGTTGTCCTTAGAGGTTGTTGCTGTTTTTTCACACCGACATATGTCACTATATGAATGCATAATAATTTGTTTCATCCAGCCTTCTACACAAGGAAATTTAGGTTATACCTTTTTTTTCTTTTTTGCTATTACAAAGGCTGTTGAAGTAGTCAACTTTATTCACATAATATTTCACATGCATAAGCATATAGAAATAATTTCTAAAAGTAAAATTATTTATTTTTAAGATTGGTTAATATTACAAATTACCCTGCATAGAAACTATTTCAGCCCTAACCAATGTGGCTCAGTGGAGAGAGCATCAGCCTGCAGAGTGAGGGATCTCTGATTCGATTCCAGCCAAGGGCATGTACCTTGGTTGCAGGCACATCCCCAGTAGGGAATGTGCAGGAGGCAGCTGATCAATGTTTTTCTCTTATCGATGTTTCCAACTCTCTATCCCTTTCTCTCTGTAAAAAATCAATAAAAATACATTAAAAAAAAATTGTTTCAATGTACCCTCTGTAAGCTTTAAGTGACATTCGATAAAAAAGCCAAGATAAAAAAGGAAAAAACTACTTAACAGCTGATGTTGAAACAAATAATTATCCATCCTATATAATAAAAAGCTAAGATACAAATTGACCAAACAGCAGAACTACCAGTCATTATGACACACACTGACCATTAGGGGGCAGACACTCAACAAAGGAGCCACCCCCGGTGGTCACTGCACTCTCACAGGGGGAGCAACACTCAGCCACAAGCCAGGCTCACGGCTGGCAAGCACAGTGGTGCTGCCGACCAAGCCATCAGTCAGACATCCCCCTAGGACTCCCAAACAGCGAAAGGGCACAGGCCAGGCTGAGGGACCACCCCTCCCCCCAAGGGCATGAATTTCATGCACGGGGCCTCTAGTATAATATAAAGCTAGAATTCTACCTCATACCTCACACCAAACCAAAAAAAAAAAAAAAAATCATTTACAAATGGATTAAGCATTTAAACATGAAAGCAACATTTACATCTTAAAAATAAAGAATATATTTCTGGTATCAGAGAAGAAAAAGATTTCCTTAACAGAAAAAATTTATTTCTGTTAAAATAAAAATTGATCATTGAAATTGTATTAAGTTTTAAAGAATGCTATTAATCAAAATATATAGCATGAAGTTACAAAAAGCAACAAAGTATGAGAAAAGCAACACATATAACCAATAATTTATTAGTATCTAGAATATATATAAAACAAATCATTAAGAAAAAGACAACGACATTTAAAAATTGGACAAAAATCCTAATAATTTCACAGAATAAGAAAAATTATGGCCAATAAACATATCAAAAAGTGCTTAATCTCATTATTGATTAGGAAAATGCAAACTCAGATTAGTTTGAGATATCACTTTATAATTTATATTAAAAACTAAAAAATTTGGCCCTAACCTGTTTGGCTCAGTGGACAGAGGGTCAACCTGCGGACTGAAGGGTCCCAGGTTCCATTCCGGTCAAGGGCATGTACCTTGGTTGCGGGCACATCCCAGTAGGAGGTGT
>PVJC01054653.1:0-10446 GCA_004026665.1 Murina feae | reverse complement strand
CTTCTTCTATGCCCTTCCTTGTTTTTGCTGTGGTCAATAAATTCTTGCTTGCTTTGCTGCAAAATAAATAAATAAATAGTTGGGCAAAGGGGCACAGTTATTTTGGACAAAATGGTCGTGTGAGGTATTTTGGTGGAAGTGACGTTTGAACTAAGACCTGAATTATGGGAAGGAAAAAGTCACTTAAAAAACTGCCAGACTACTTTCCATGCAGATACAACAGCCCTAGAGGCAGGAATAACTTTTGGAGGAATGGGGAACAAGGAAGGTTCTGCTAAAACATATTTTGTAAGGATGGAAAAGGAGTCAGGAGCCAAATCTTAAGGACTTCAAATAAAATTATAGTTACTATCCATTTCTTCTGAATATAGCATTATTCATGTTGTTCTATTTGCCTTAGAATTAATTTTATCTTCCTGGCACTATTTATTAATTATGCATCAGAGAGAGACATATATTATCATACAATCTTAAGAATTGAAAGGTTCCTTAGAAATCACCTAGTTCAATGACTTCATTTTAGACAGAAGACAATTTTAGCCCAGAAAGGTAAATAGGAGATAACTCAGCAAGCCCAGATAAGCTAGGTTTTGATTTCAGGCTTCGGCATTATAGGGTCCCATGCTCTTTCCAGAAAACCAATTTTTAAGAAAACATTAAAAAGATTTCATTGCCCTAACCGGTTTGGCTCAGTGGACAGAGCATCAGCCTGCGGACTGAGAGGTCCCAGGTTCGATTCTGGTCAAGGGCATGTACCTTGGTTGTGGGCACATCCCAGGTGGGAGGTGTGCAGGAGACAGCTGATCGATGTTTCTCTCTCATCGATGTTTCTAGCTCTCTATTCCTCTCTCTTCCTCTCTACAAAAAAATCAATAAAATATATTTTTAAAAAAGATTTTATGTCATTTCTATGGTTCTCCTGTTTTCCATTAGATTGTTAAAAAATAACAATTCTTCATAATTTAACCAGTATTTAAGTATAGTTAATTGTTTTACTTTGGGATTATATATGCTTTTTAGTTCGTTGGCTAAATTCTTATAAGAGCAGAATAATGCAGATAACAACTTAGTATTTATCTTTCATTTGACTTGCATTGTACCATCTGCAGAGGTTCTAACCTGGTGTTCTTATACTCCAAGGGATCCACAAATGGACTGTAAGGTCCTATTAACCCTTTGAAAAGGTGTAGAACATTTTACTTGTTTGTGAGTATCATCCCAGGTCCCCAAGAAACAGACATAAAACAGGATTAGGCAAAATCAATTGATGGGGAAATGCCTATGGAGGATAAAGGAGAGCGAACAGGAATAGGTAGAAGGAGATCAGAATGCAGGTCTTTCATATGCGAAAGGAAAGGAAAGATTGGGTTGAAAGTCTCAAATTGCAGTACAGTCTCCAAGAAATTCTCAGCCAAGCTGAGGGGCTGGGGCAGGGGGCAGGGAGAGTCTCCAAGCGAAAGTTGGGGTTGGAGGCATCTTGTGTTGGGTAGAAAGGCACTGGCACGTTTTGTTACTGGCTCTGAGCAGCCCCAGGGAAAGTGTGGTTTTGCTGTGAGCACTGCCATGGATACAGGGGACAGCAGCCATGACTGTTCATCAGCTCTGCTCCCGGCAGCAGTTGTCTGGAAGGAGATGGGAGCCATGCGCTCCCAGGGCCACCACATGTGCGCATGTGCCTTGTCATATTCTCAATGTGTCTTCCAAAAAGTGCAGAACCACCAACTGTCCTGACACCTAAATGGTTAAACTGCTGCCCTCGGAAACCAAAGTAGGACTCAAACTCATTACCAAAGTCGATCAACAGGAGTTAATCACCAAACCACTGAAAACCGTGGCATCATTTCTATTATCTTTTCAGGAGTGTCAGAGACATTCACACTTTTCATATTTTTATGTGTCCCTGGCTGCGGGGTTACATGACAAGATGTATATGTACTTATTTTTCCTTAGGAAACATGCTAAAGATTTAGAGCATGGATGACGGGCAAAGAATTCCTGGGTTCCTACTGTGATTCTGCCACTGATTTCCTCATTTCTAACATGGATGCAATAAGCAGTGCCTGCCTCTTCAAACTGTGGAGAGGAGTCAGGGAGGTGCTCCCCACACACGCCTGGCACATAGCATCCTGATGGTGATGGCTCGGGCACCGAGCACTGCAGTGTGCCCCACTGGAGCGGGGTCAGCAATCTAAGAGGTGAACTTGGGGAATGAATGGGTGCCTGAGCCTCACATCCTTCAAGCTGCAGAAGAGTGAGCCTTTCTAACACATTTAGAAATTATTTAGGGAAAAGTGTCTCTGGATTAGTAATATTTGAGGAAATACTAGATTTTGTTGTTGTGCTTATTTGTATTCTTAATTTAAGAAATGATTATGCATTACATTTTTAATTTTGTGCCCAATTCTTTATTCTTTTAAATTTTTAAAAATACATATTTTTATTGATTTCGGAGAGGGAGAGAGAGATAGAAACATCAATGATGAGAGAGAGTAATTGATCAGCTGCCTCCTGCACGCCCCCTACTAGGGATCAAGCCCGCAACCCCGGCATGTGCCCTTGACCAGAATCGAACCCTGGACCCTTCAGTCTGCAGGCCAACGCTCTATCACAGAGCCAAACTGCCTGGGGCTATGCCCAATGAATGAACACTTCCACTTTTTAAAGCAAGTTAGACCTACCAAAGTGATTTTGCATAGAGGTGTATTATCCTATGTCTAATATTATCATTACTGTTAATATTGCACAAATGTTTTAAAAGTGTTCATTCTTGTTCTAAAGAGTTTGACCATTTTTTTTCCTTTATTGATTATGGTATTACATGTGTGTCCTTATCCCGCCATTGCCCTCCCACCCCCCACTCATGCCCTCACTCCCCTGTTGTCTGTATCCATTCCTTAGGCTTATATGCATGCATACAAGTCCTTTGGTTGATCTCTCCCCCTAACCCCCACCCTCCCCTACCTTCCCTCTGAGGTTTGACAATCTGATTGATGCCTCTCTGTCTCTGGATCTGTTTTTGTTCATTAGCTTATGTTCATTATGTTCCACAAATGAGTGAGATCATGTGATATTTTTCTTTCTCTGACTGGCTTATTTCACTTAGCATAATGCTCTCCAGTTCCATCCATGCTGCTGCAAATGGTAAGAGTTCCTTCTTTTTACACCAGCGTTGCATTCCCTTGTATAGATGTACCAAAGCTTTTTAATCCTCTCATCTGCTGAAGGGGATTTAGGCTGTTTCCAAATCTTAGCTATGGTGAATTGTGCTCTATGAACATAGGGATGCATATATCCTTTCTGATTGATGTTTCTGGTTTCTTGGGATATATTCCTAGAAGTGGAATCACTGGGTCAAATGGGAGTTCCATTTTTAGTTTTTTGAGGAAACTCCATACTGTTCTCTACAGTGGCTGCACCAGTCTGCATTCCCTCCAGCAGGGCAGGAGGGTTCCTTTTTCTCTGCATCCTCTCCAGCACTTGTCGTTTGGTGATTTTTGATGGTAGCCATTTTGACAGGTGTGAGGTGGTACCTCATTGCAGCTTGACCTTTCTTGATAAATTACTTTCTGTTCAGGTAACACTGCCTTTCCTTCTTTAACAACTCCCTTGATTTCTCACAGCCTATTTTTTCTATTATCCTTTAATTCTCTATCTCCTTGGTATATCCTTTTTTCACTATTCCTAGTCTAAACATTTTCAGAAAGCCAAATGTAACAAAAGGTTAAATAAGCATTTGAAAGGTTAAATTCACAAATTATTTAGTCCAGTGGTTGACAAACTATAGCCCAAGGGCCAAATCTGGCCAGCAGCTTGTTTGTGTAAATAAAGTTTTATTGGAACCTTGCTTTTTAGATTACATATTGTCTATGGTTTCTTTCATGTTATACAACGGAATTCAATAATTACAAAAGAAACTGTATGGTCCACAAAGCCTAAAATATTTACTATCTGACCTCTTACAGAATAAGTTTGTCAAAATTTAGTTTACCCAAAATTTTATAAAGTATAAGAAAAACAAATTAAAATATCTAAAAATGGAATAGCTTCTCCCGTCCTCCCTCCCAAATCCAGGTGTAGGTAGCTTTATTTTAATTTTATAGGTAAATAAGCCAAGTTTGGGAGAAATTAAATACGTTGCTCAAAGACCATTGTAATCAAGTGGTAAAGCTAAGATTCAAACTCATATCTGTTTGGCATTGGCACCCAATCTTATGACCAGAATAGCTTCTCAAGGATAGGAATTGTGCCTTACTCATTGCTTTATCTTTAGTAGCTAGTCTACAGTTAGGCTTGCAGTGGATACTAAATAAATGTTTGTCAAATTGAATTGATTACATTAATTTGAAAAATTAAATGCTTAAAATTAGAAAGAAATGTCCTCCTAGTATGTTTTTATTAAAGTTGGCACTGTGGAGTAAACTAGCTGGGCAAGCCCATTAGAGTGGCCATTATAAATAATCTCCCTGGGGTGGTTTAGTACATTAGAAAAGCATTATTTTGGTGAAAAAACTATTAGTTTAATGGAATAATGTGTTTGAGAGAACATATTGGGCCCCCTGCTGCTGCTTTTAATGTTTTGTTTTTTATGCTAAAGTTTCTTTAATAGTTTCTTTAATAATTTCTTAATAGTTTAGGTATGATACTTCATCAAATTCCTAGACTTACATGCTTGGTGATCTCCAAATATTTTCAATAAGTGTATTCTAGTACCTGGTTTGGAAAAACTAGGTTAAAAAAAAAACAACCCAAAGAACAACAACCCTTTGTATCTAGTTATATATGAATTTTGAAATTAACTAGTTCCTATTATATTGCTACGAAGGCAAAACATTTTAAACTATCATTATTTATTAATCATTTGTATTCAAAATTTTACAAGGAAAGGAATCTAGCTTTAAATAGATGATACTTCTGAAATATTAGGCCATGGGTTTCTGGTTTTCCTTCTGTCAGTTCATTTGTCTTTGTGCGATAAACAAGGACATCAATTAATAACAACTTTGGAAATTTTTCATAAAATGCTTCCTGTTGATAAGGATCATCTGAGACACTTCTTTAAAAATGTCGCAGAGTGAAAAGATGAGTAGGGGGAGCATAGATGCTTTGGGGTCAATGAATCTACTCTTGTCAATGCTGTAATGGTGAATACATGTCATACATTTGTCAAAATCCATGGACTGTACAACACCAAGCGTAAACTGTAGACTTTGGATGATAATGAGGTATCAATACAGGTTCATCAGTTGTAAAGAATGCACTACTCTGGTGGGGAATCTTGATAATGGGGAAGGCTTATTTGTTTGCATGTGTGGGAGTAAGGGTTACATGGGAAATCTTTCTACCTTCCTCTTAATTTTGCTCTGAATATAACATTGCTCTAAAAAACAAAATCTTGAAACAAAACAGCAATGAAAACTTCCTTGGCCTCCCCCACCTCTAAATTTTGATTAAGCATTTGTGTGTTAGGGCCTAGGACTCATTATTTTTTAAGTAAAAAGCACTGCAAGTGATTCATATCATCAGAGAAGTTTAGGAAATACTACTTTAAAGAATACCTTCACATTTTTTCAGTTGTGTATGAATTGATTTGAATAGGGCTTGAAAAATTTACCTGGACCCCTCATATACTCCCATCAATGATGAGACCATTTTAATATTTACACAGAGATGAATAATTGTATTTTAAATAGGCTAAGTATTACATAATTTTATTTATTACTTAGAGTGAAGTATATATATATATATATATATATATATATATATATATATATTCCATCGCTGACACTCATTCGATATTTTAAGTTTATTTAGGTCACAGTTTCCCTCTGAGAAGTTGATGAAATATGTGTAATCTCTCCCCAGGAAAATTAACACACAAAAAAATTTTGCATATCATTACATGTTTTTTACTAACCCTGACACATAATAATGGAACCTAACCAGAGACTAGTTTAAGATCTATTTTCAATTGGGGTCTACTTTATTTTCAATTTTGTTCTGTACCTAAGTGTCTTTAACTCTAATGTGTGTGTTTTTTCTCAAATGCCCTACAGCCCAAAATTTAGCAACTGTCATTTTTCTGACTGTATGTATCTCTCTTTCCAGTTAAATAGAATACATATTGTCATTGTACTTGTTTTGCTTAATATGTCCTTTTATTTAAAAAAAAAATCTCATGTGCAGCTATGGTTTTGGGGGATGTTATTTATGGGAAGAGCAAGAAGTTGACAGTTTGTGGAACAGAGGAACAGATGACTCAGACCGGGTGACTTCTGATGGAAATGGGGTGGGAGAAAGAAGAAGCCAGGGAAGGAGCCGAGGTGACCAGGGGCCAGCAATGCAAAACCTAGGGCAGTCACGGGCGGGCGAACTCAGAGGAAGCTGGCAGCATAGCCCTTTGTCCCTCCCTGGTTTTAGAAACGGGAATTCAGTAAGGATGCAAACAGCTTGGGTGGCAGATGGCTTCGGAAAAAAACTGTTTCAACCCAAATTTGAGCATTGTACCAAAAACTCAGGCAGAAAGAATTTTGTTTTCTTCAAGGTCTTAGGGATCAGGTCAGGGTGGGAGAGTGAAAGCGAAATATTGAGACGGGGGCAGGGATATGATGGGAGTGGAAGAGAGAGAGAGAGAGAGAAGTGAGACAGAAAAATAGAGAAAGAGCGAAGTTCAGGAAAGAAGCCATACTTGTATTAATCTTGATAAAACAGATTGTTCTGGAAATGTAATGTACGTACTAAGATGTAATCTCAAGCGTGGTCACTTTAAAATGACTTTCTGAAAGTGTACAGTCCTAGTATAGTGTGTTAGGCCTCATAGCAAAGGGAAGAGAATACAAACTGGCCGGTCTCTTACCTGTATGTCAGTTCACCACCCACTAGCCCAGAGGACACTTGTGTATGATTTACAAACAGGCAGATGCAGCCTCACACCAGGGCACATAGCTCGGAACCCAGGGGGCAGCTGAGATTTTAGCCTCTGTTTCTCTTTATTGTCAGACCAGCTTGTGCAGTGAACTCCCTGCCTAACCCTAGGGTTAGCCCTGTTACAATTGAATTTCTGCTTAGACTTTAGGCAGTAGAAAGAATAAGGGGAGGCTTTGGGTCTCTGAAAAGACTTCTTAGGTCTCTTATAAGCCAGAGTGTCTACAATATTTTGTATTCAAACTATCCAAATAGATGTGAACTGGAGTAGCAAGGTGGCAGAGCAGGCTGGTATGAGGGAGGTGCACAGGAGAGCTCAAGGGGGATGGAGGTGATGGTGCAGCTGGGCAGCCACATCACAGAACCACCCTGGCAATCAATCAGGAGGCAGATGTTCCAGCCAGATTGCTTGCACATATATAAACCAGTTAGCACTTTTATGTTTTCAAAAATAACCATAACAATAATTTCACAGGCCACCATATTTCTCTATACATGTATACACACTTTAACAGCTGATAGCTCAATTTTGAAATAAAATGTACTTTACTAAACTCTGCCTTTATAATTATTCAAAGTGTGTGTATAATTTTTTTTGGACACCCTATATATTCAGGCACACTCACAAGGTTCATATATGTTTCAAATGTACATATATGTATGAACCTTAGCCATTCTTCTATACAATATCCAACAAACTATCTGATACTTATAATTCTTATAAATTATTCCTATTATGTCTGCTGTAACAGAATATGAATTGTGTAAATATGGAAGTCATTAACTTGTTTGGGGAATTTTAAAATAATGATTCAATCTTAATGAACTGTTCTTTAATGTTTAATGATAATTAACTAAACATCTAATACATTTTGTTCATGTAAATAATTAAGTTGAAAATATTTGCACATATTTCCAATATTTTCTTCAGCTTTGTTTTCTGTTTCTACCATCTTTTCAAATTTTGTGTAAATCTAGGTAATAAGATCTTGTGGATTAAATATGAGTTGTGTTTGTGTCTTTATTTGTATCTGTGGATTACTTAAGGCTGGCTCATTTTATTCACTTGTAATTATGAAATATCATCTATATGACTAATAAAGTTTATAGTTGTTTTTTTTTTTTAAATATATTTTATTGATTTTTTACAGAGAGGAAGGGAGAGGGACAGAGAGCTAAAAACATTGATGAGAGAGAAACATCGATCAGCTGCCTCCTGCACACCTCCCTATGGGGATGTGCCCGCAACCAAGGTACATGCCCTCGACTGGAATCGAACCTGGGGCACTTCAGTCCGCAGGCCGATCCACTGAGCCAAACCGGTCAGGGCTATAGTTGTTTTTTAATTGAATTTATTGGTGTGACATCTTAACTAATAAAAGTGTAATATTAAAATTAACCATTTCTTCGGGACGGCCTAAGCCATGTCCACCAGCCAATCAGAGTGGCTGTATGCAAATTAACCCAGCCAAGATGGAGGCCGGCAGCCAAGAAGCAAACAGCAGCAAGTGAGTCACTGGCGGAGGGGCAGGGTGGGTCAGAAGCAGTATTAGGACAGGACTGGAGGGGGCCCGGCACCCCAGCGGCTCTGATCCCTTCTCGGTGCTGGGGCCGCTGGGACCTCAGCACCCCGGGACAGGCCTGGAGGGGGCCCGGCACCCTAGCAGCTCTGATCCCACCTTGGCGATTGGGCCCCTGGGACCTCAGCACCCTGGGACATACCTGGAGGGGGCCCGGCACCCCAGTGGCTCTGATCGCGCCTTGGCGCTGGGGGCGCTGGGGCCGCTGGGGCCGCAGGGACCTCAGCACCTGGACAGGCCTGGAGGGGGCCGGGCATCCCAGCGGCTCTGATCCCACCTTAGCGCTGGGGCGCTGGGGTCACTGGGACCTCAGCACTGCGGAACAGGCCTGGAGGGGGCCCGGCACCCCAGCGGCTCTGATCCCGCCTCGGCGCTGGGGCTCCTGGGACCTCAGCACCAGGACACGCCTGGAGGGGGCCCGGCACCCCAGCAGCTCTGATCCTGCCTCGGCGCTGGCGCCGCTGGGCCCTCAGCAGCCCGGTACAGGCCTGGAGGGGGCCCTGCACCTCAGCGGCTCTGAGCCCACCTCAGCGCTGGGACCTCCTGTAGGGTGCCCAACACCCCAGTGGCTCTGAGCCCGCCTCAGTGCTGGGGCCACCTAGAGCGTGCCCGGCACCTCAGTGGCTCTGAGCCTGCCTGGGCGCTGTGGCCGCTGGGGACCAGAGCAGTGCAGGACACACCTGGAAGGTGCCGGGTACCCCAGTGGCTCTGAGCCCCCCTCGGCACTGGGGCCAGCAGGCAGGTGTGTGGTTAGGAGCCAGTAGCACCGAGGGTTCCCCGAGTGGAGAGGGTGTAGACCAGGCTGAGGGACCCCCCCGAGTGCACAAATTTTTGTGCACCGGGCCCCTAGTTGGATAATAAAATTACATAGGTTTCAGGGGGTACAATTTCATAATACATCATCTGTATGTTGTATTGTGAGTTCACCACTCCAAAGCAAGTCTTTTTCCATCACCATTTATCCCTCCCATCCCCTCTTCTGCCTCCTCCCACCCTCCTTCCCTCTGGTCATCACCATGCTGTTGTCTGGGTCTCTGAGGTTTTATTTTATACTAGGGGCCGGTGGGGAGGGGTCCCTCAGCCCGGCCTGTGCCCTCTCACAGTTTGGGACCCCTCCAGGGATGTCCACCTGCTGATGTGCCTGGCCAGTCTGGGTGAGGGGCCAATGTCTGTTTGCAGGCTGGCCAAGCTCCCCAGTGGAGACCCTCACCCCAGGGGGTGTGGCAAGCCTGGGTGAGGGTCTGAGGGCAGTTTTCAGGCTGGCCACAGCTCCCACTGACCCTCCGGGCCATCAGCCTGGGAAGCGATAGGGTGGCGCTGGCCACCCCATGGCCTCCCAGGTGGGGGCCTCGGACTGCCCCCCCCCAAGGCCCCCGCCTGGGGAGCCGATGGGGTGGTGCCAGCCACCGCACACCCCATGGCCTCCCAGGAGGGGGCCTTGGGGGCCGGCCGGCTGGTCCTGCCCCCCAAGTCTTCCACCTGGGAAGGCATCGGCCGGCTCAGGGCGCCGGATGCCTTCCCAGGACAGAGGCTCCCATGATGGCAGAGTCCACAGCCCAGGAGAAGCCGCACACCGGGGCTGCGGCCTCCGCCATCTTGGCTAGGTTAATTTGCATACAGCCACTCTGATTGGCTGGTGGACATGTCTTTTTTTTTTTAATTTTTATTTTTTTTTATTACATAAAGTTTTACAAAGATTGGTACATATATCTCTTTTTTCCCCTGCCCTTCCGCCTGCCTCCCCTACCCCCAGTGTTTTGTGTCCATTATTTATGCTTAAATGCATGCACCAAAAGTCCCTTGGCTGATCTGTTACCCCTCCCCCCAATGTTCCTGTCCTTGTTGCTGTAATTAGACAGTCTGTTTGATGCTGCTCTTCCTCTGTATCCATTTTTGTTCACCAGTTTATAATGGTTATTATTATCCATAGATGAGTGAGGACATG
>PVJC01054652.1:0-10435 GCA_004026665.1 Murina feae | reverse complement strand
CAGCAGTGCTAAAGATGTCTGACTGGAGCTTAGGCCTGCTCGCTGCTAGCAAGTAGACATCCACCGAGGGCTCCTGGGCTGCCAGAGGGATGTCTGACTGCCAGCTTAGGCCTGATGGACATCCCCCAAAGGGTTCCCAGCCTGCAAGAGGGCACGGGTTAGGCTGAGGGACCTCCCTGAGTGCACAAATTTTTGTGCAAGGGCCTCTAGTATTAATATAAGGACTGCTTCAATACTTTGTTGTTCTTTTTTAAGAACTGTGTAGTATTTTACTGTAATTGGACCATAATTGATTTGAATAGTTCTCTATTGCTAGGCATTTAGTTACTTTTTTTGATCATTTGCTATAAAAAACAATTCTGCAATGAACATCTTGCACATAAATATTTTGAATAAATTGCCAGAGGAGGTGTTATTGCATATACCCATCCTATATAATGAAGAGGTAATATGCAAATTAACCCACACACCCTCACAAGGTGGCTCCCTAGAAGGTGGAGCTTTTGACCCTGACTGGCATAGAAACCAACCAATCATAACCAAATCTAGGTAAACTGCAAGGAGTCAATGGCTGCCTAGCAGGTGGAGCTTTTGACGCTGACTGGCATAGAAACTGACCAATCAGAATCTAATCTGGGTGAACTGTGAAGGCAGAACCTAAGGTAGGGGCTGAGGAGGTGTTTTAAGGACAACAGCTATTTGGTGTAAGGTGTAAGAAAGTGATTCAATTTTTTAATGACTGGTTTGGCAATATAGTGCATATGGCTGGCTATCAGTCCAGATATAGGAACTACGTATTTTTGTCTGCCAAGATCATCTCCTCCTGCTGAAAAAGGCTTCTTCCACCCTCATTTAAGCAATCTTATCCTAGATAATCTACCTATAGTAATAAAAGGTTAATATGCTAACTAGACTGGGTCAACCGGCCATCTTCCGGACGTCCGACTGCCTTCCAGACAAAGCCATGGTGTTGGGGGCCAAGGCAGAGGCAATTAGGGGTGATCAGGCTGGCAAGGGAGGGCAGTTGGGGGCAAGATCAGGCCAGCAGGGAAGGACAGTTAGGGGCAACCAGGCTGGCAGGCAGGTGAGCAGTTAGGAGCCAGCAGTCCCAAATTACGAGAGGGATGTCCAACTGCCAGTTTAGGCCCAATCCCACTGAGAACAGGCCTAAACTAGCAGTTGGACATCCCCCAAGGGGTCCCAGGTTGGAGAGGGTGCAGGCAGGTCTGAGGGAACACCCCCCACTGTGTACACAAATTTTGTGCACTGGGCCACTACTCTGTATATAAGAGACATTGCTAATTATCTTCTATAGTATGAGTTCCAACTTACATACCAAACAACAGCTATAACAGAGAATGTCTGCTTCTAAAATCTTTGCTAACGTAAGTGTTACCAAATTTCTGCATATTTGCCAATCTGATAGGTTAAAAAAATAACATTTATCTGTCATTTATATTCATATTTCTTTATTATAAGGTTAATAGATCATTTTTCCTCTGTTTATTTTTTAATATGTTTTTACTGATTTCAGAGAGAAGAAGAGAGGGAGGGAGAGATAGAAACGTCAATGAAAGAGAAACATCTGTTGGCTGCCTCCTACACGCCCCCTACTGGGAATCAAACTTGCATCCCAGGTATGTGCCCTGAGAATCAAACCAGTGACCTCCTGGTGCATGGGATGACACTCAACTGAGCAACACTGGCAGGGCTTTCCATCAGTTTAAAAGTTTATATTTCCTTTTCTGTAAATAGTTCGTTTGTATCCTACCTACAATATAAACTTTGGGTAGCCATGCAAACCCCTGAAAGGTATTTGGTGTTTTTCAAGAAGACTCAATCACCCAAATTAGCCCTTAAATGGTTCTATTTCAGAAAACATGAAATGTGAAATGAAAACTTTAGACTGTTAACATTACGCAAATAGCCAGATATTTCTCCAGTAAAATGGGGTTGTTTATTCAGGAAGCACAAAAACTGCACTTTGGAACATGTTAGCAAACTACATGCAAGTGCAGAGGAACAAAGGAAAGGCATGTTCTTTTAGAGACTTGCAAGGAGATGTTGTAAAGAGTCCACTGGGGAAAACTGAAAGTTCAAAGTATAGCAAGTTTCTACCGGCTGAGTTATGGCTGCTGCCCACTGGCTGAGATGTTAGTAAACAAAAAGAAGGCTTCCCTTCCTTCTGCTGAAGAAGTTAAGAAGGATCACTTCCTGTCAGAGATGCAGGTTACCTCTCATCTTGTTGGGATCAGTAGTGTGGGTTGAGTGAGTGCCTGGGCAGTCTCTCTTCTAGCTCCCAACTCAGTTTTAAATGAGGTTTATGTTTATTAATTTTTATAGGCAGTGCAAGGAGCATATGTTACTGGACCAGAGTAATCCACAAAGAGCTAGGGCAGCCTGGCCTAGGTGTTCTTTTCTGGTCTTTTAAGAATATAAATCAACAACATAGATTAGAAAATTAAGCCAGTTGACAAAAAGCATTTGTTTTCTTGGTGGTGAGGACAGAGTTCACGCTCAAGGCTCCTCTCCCAAAGGCCAGTCCTCACCAACTTACCTTAAAGCCTGATGTTTCTCCTCTAGACACCTAGATGAGTGCTAGTCTATGTAAACGTGGGAGTAGCTTCCAAAAGGATTAACAAGATACATCCACAAAATTGACTTCCAAAGAAGTAATCGCAGATTAGCATTTTAAGCAAACATGTACAGGGTTGGTTACATATGAAAGCTGGACAGCTGGTGTTATTCATTATTATTATAGTAATAAATAAAAGGTTAGGAAAGTACAGCTAATCCATACCACCATCCTAAAGAGAAGCCGTCAGATGAGAAAGCCTAGAAACATAGTTAAGAAGAGATCACAGCCACCACTAACACTCAGTAGCTACAATGAGTCCCACATCTAAAGAACAAGCATAACTAACCTTTCAGAGTCCCTAGACTCCAAACTCAGACGAACAAAGGACTCATCAAAACTCAGGTCACAGGTACTGAACCTATCTATAATAATAAAAGCATAATATGTTAATTAGATCAGACAGCCAGAGGACCTTCTGGATGAAGCCAGGGCTGCGAGGGCCAAGCTCCTTGCACGAATTTCATGCATCAGGCCTCTAGTATTTGAATAAATATCGAAAAAGTCAGGCAAAGATGAATACTAGAGGACATGTCCTCAAAATACTTCAGAACACTATTTACAACTATGAATACAGATGCAGATTTATAAAAGTTTAAATATGCAATAGTTCTGGAACAATAAATAAAGCATGTGGCCCTGACCGGTTTGGCTCAGTGAATAGAGCATCAGGCTGCAGACTGAAAGGTCCCAGGTTTGATTCTAGTCAAGGGCATGTACCTTGGTTGTGTGCACATCCCCAGTAGGAGGTGTGCAGGAGGCAGCTGATCGATGTTTCTTCCTCATCGATGTTTCTGACTCTCTATCCCTCTCCATTCCTCTCTATAAAAAATCAATAAAATATGTTTTAAAAATAAATAAATAAATAAAGCATGTGGACTTTCCTTTGCTGAAGCCTCTCTACTCTAACAGATAAAATTCTTCTAGCCCTACCCTGTATTTTCTTTTGTCTCTCCCTCTTTCATTATTGCATCTGACCATATTCTCTTCCTTTCGTTCAACATTAGTATGATCAAGTATACTAGGAAAATAGGGTCTAACATCCCACCCACCTCCTTTCCTCAAGCCCCAAAAAGCGCCTCAAGTAAACTCCATTCCAAGTAAATAAACATTTGCTTGCTATCAAACAGAACTTCAAAACAAGCCACTTGGCTTCCCATCCACAACCTCAGGGCCACCCATAAGCCTCTCTTTGTAGAAAACTGGGCCACCAGTGCCCATAAAATACAATTTGTTTCTGACCACAGATACCTGTATCCTACCTGTTACCTATGTCATTTCTCCCACACAGTGGTGAGATTCCAAAGAATAATAGCATGCCTTCATGCATGGCAAAAGTGTATTCAAAATGAAAGTGTGTAAAAACGGTAGGGCAGTCTCCACGAGGCAGTCCCACGAAGCCCTGAGTAGAACAACTGAAGACTGTCGCAGGCACTTAAAGGGTTAAAGAAAAAGCACTAATTCATTCTTGATTGACTCTTGCATTTTCATGGCTCTAATTAGTGTAGCCAGTACATTAGTTCTGTATCAACTGAGTAACTATCAGGAGTCTTAATCACTAATTGAGAAGAAAAGTCAAGATTTATTGCAAAAGCAAATCAAATTTGGATAGCAATGGTGAATAGCACGCACATGTATATTTTTAGCAGAATTGTAAAGATCAGAACATTAGAAGTTGGTTGCCATTTTAAAAGCTGGCAAATAAATTCCAATAAGATAATATATTGTTAGAGGCTACATTTCTCAAAGAAAGATATACAAAAAACAAGAGATTAAATTTCTTTTTAATTTTTTTTTAAATTGATATTTCAAGAGAAGGGGGGGGGGGGGGGGAGACACTGATTGAAAACCTCCTGCGTGCCCCCTACTGGGAATTGATCCTGCACCCAGGCATGTTCCCTAAACAAGAATTGAACTGGTGACTCTGGGTGCATGGATCGGCAATCAACCATTGCGCCATACCGGCTGAGCTAGAGATTAATTTCTTTAAATGGTGACAGAGAAAAACATTCTGGTCATTAAAATTTTTTTTAAAAAGTAATTTTACATTGTCTTTAAATAAGTTCAGTCTAAATCATTAATAAGTTCCATAGTTTACTTTAACACATTAGTCTATGTCACCCCAATTTCAGAGTACCTGGAAAAGGAGATGAGGGAAGCCTGAGGAAGAGAACTGAAAAACAGGAAAGAAAAAAGGGGTTAAGGGAGGCATACAGTAGAGAAATAAAGAAGGAGGAAAGGAAGGAAATGGGAAGACGAATAGAAGGAGGGAAGGAAGGGGAAAAGTAAAATCATCATAATTATAATTCAAATGTATATGCTCAATGAACAATGCATTTGAGGGAACTATGAGTAAATTAGGGAAAAATTTAGTAGTCTAGGTAACATAGTCTACAATGGTGAGATTGGGGTAAATGTCATAAAGTAGAAAGATCTGATTAGAGACTAACTAGGGCTTAATGCTTGAGAGAGAGACTATAGGAAGGGAGACAAATGAATAATGACTCCTAGTCTGACAGTAACTACTGAGTCAAGGCTAGCAGGGAGGTCTGAAGGAACCAAGGGAACAATGTACTGACTGACACAGGAATTAGATTATTTCAATTTGTTATGCTAGGAAATAATCAAATGGAGATTTAATATGAGTTCAAAAAAAAATAAGGTCCTGGGGTTTAACAAAGATTATCTCCTTGATTCATTTTTAGACAAGTTCTTCTAGGCCCTTCCCCCCGCCCGCCCGCCCCCGAAACTAGGCCCCTTGGTTATCAGACTTTTATATCCTGATTTTGGCAAAAATCCAGCTAAGTTAGTTTATTGAGAACTCCTACTCCCTGAAATCTGATCAACCTGGATATAGGATCAAATTATTCATCTCCCAACATCCCCCCTGGTGACACCTGGTCACCCTGACCTGCCTTCAGCTAGGTCCGCTAGGTTTAAACACAATCCCCTGAGCCCTGATGTTTTCTCACTTAGAAATTTCTATCCCTTTCCACTCACCCTACTCCTTGGCTGTGAATCTTCACTTACCCATACTATATTCAAAATTTAGCTGAGTTCTACACTGAGGTTCTCTTTTCCCCTATTGCAATAGTTTCTGAATAAAAAACCCTTTTTGCCACTTTAATGACCAGCTCTAGTTTTCTTTAATAGGTTCTGAATAGAGGTCGCAACTGAAGTAATAAATATAGAGTAATAAATAGGTTTACGGACTGTGCTAGCAACTATAAGATTAAACCATCAAGGAGGGTGTAGCATAAAAAAGAGAAGGCCCTTACGAAGCATCAAGGACAACACACTAAAAGTTAAACTTTAAGAGATAATGACTTCTCCATTTCAGCTAAGCAGCAGGAGGGGGAAAAAATGAGATTATGAAAACGGAAAGTAGCTTTTAAAGGATCTTGTTGCCAAAAGAGTATTGTTCTTAGAACAAGAAAGTTTCCCTTGAAAGCCAAAATTTCCACATGGGCAGGTAATTATTGTCAGAAAAGGCAAGAGTTTGAACCTCAACCCTTCATGTATAAAGAATACTCCATAATGCACATGGATATATAATTTCTGACACATGCTAATGCTCAAAAAATGAGAGTTCCATGAGAATAAAAATGCACTGAGTGAATGTACATCTACTTATAGTACACACGTTCTCTTTCAGCCACGTGACCAACTTGTACAAACATAGCAATGGTAATAGGTACATCTCATTTACATATCTTGATTTTTTTTTAAACTGCTTTGAAATTTTAGTTTTACCTTAAGAATGTGTATTGATGTTGACTATAGTTGTACAGACAATCCTAGGGTTATGTCGGACTCAACGTACATCGTTTCGTGGTTCTGTTGCCATCTCCATTTATTTATTTTAAAAAAGTTCCGTCATTTCGACATATGTATATATGTGCCTTATTTTTTTTATTATTTATTTACCACAAGTAAAGGTCAGGAATTGTTATCTTTCTCTTAACTTTTTTTTGGTACTGTTTCAATTCATTACTGCTGTGGATGTGCTCCATGTGAGTGACGTAGGTGCTTATGTAGGTGGATTCCGACTTACGGCGAAAATCGCCTTACATGGCGCCGAAGGAATGGATCTCCCGCATAACCCCAGGACCTACTGTATAGCCTTAGTAAGAAAAACCATGTTAACAATAAGATTGTTAGTTCTAATTAGAGAGACCCCCAAAATAATGCTTCATGGATGAGTAACACACTGCTCATAATGCTGAGCTCTTTGCCTCCTTTCCTCTGTGTTTTTGAAACTGAGCAGCAATTAACCTTGGTACAGTTGCCATGCGTAGATAGCCTAACATGTTCCATCTTGACTAGGTTAAGATTGGGCCGGTTTTCTTCGCCTAGCATCCCAGGCTGGCTGCTCACCAAAAAGACACGCTAACTGAAAGACCAGACCAAACAAGCAAACAAACAAAAAACCTGCGAATTTCATAAGCAACGGTGATGAACTCAAGTATGACTTTGCAACCTGTAATTTCTCACTGATGTTCAGATGTCTAGCTGGATAAGCAATTCCCGCATAAACAGGGAAAGGGTAAAAACCTCTTTCAGAAAACTCCCTCAATTAGCAATCACCTTCATTTAGCAACAGCACCTCCACTATGCCAGCTGCAGGGGAAATTAATTAAATTTAATAGAAGCCACAGGGGAAGTAATTAAATTTAATAGAAGCCATGGATTCCAAATGAAGATAAACTGTATTTGTAATCAGACCTACTGTGTCACTTACTCCCAGGTTTGTAAAAGCAATCACTGAGTGCAAACCGCCTTCCATGGGGACACCAGTTATCTGGAATCACTGCCTCATTCTCACTTCAAAAGCGAAAATGATGGATGCAGTATGCTTCAAATAGCATCGCTAACTTTTAAAAAAAAAATTTTTTTTTCAAAATAAAAAATCCGCACCACTGTATCGTGTCGATTATGCATAAACAAGCAGATCTGAATAGCACCGAAGCTACAGCACAGACAAGAGGTAATGAGAGGTTGGCATATTTGCTTTGGGAAGGGAAATGAGCGGCCCATTCATCTAAATGCAGTTATGTTTCAATTTAACTAAATTACAAGGTTTGAAATTAGCAATGCTTCAAGCGCTTCGGGCTACCGCTCCCACCAGAACACTTCATCTTTAATACCTGCTCCAGCTTGCAAATAAAACTAAGGAAAACAGTAGGGGAAATGCTCAAAACATCTTTTCAACAATGGCCTTTTCTAAGAACTGCAATTTTACAGTTTTTACCCCTTGGAAAATTTAAGCTTAAATGAGACAAAGTTAAGTAATACTTGATCCTTTTTTTTTTCTTTTCTTTTCTTTTTTTTATTGCTATATGTTCTATGCGTAGTTATCTAAACGTCTTACCATGATAAAGTGTAAGCTTCTTAACAAAAAGCATAATTTCAAGTCTTATCTCTGAAATACTTAGCACAGTGCTCGTACACAGTGAGCATTTAGAAAACACTCATTATCCCAGTTCAATAGGAAAGAGTTGGAGAGCATTGCTCTCTCTCTCTGAAATTGTTACTGTTGTAATTAACTAAGTTATTGATATTAATAATAGGAAAAGAGCAAAGGGAAGGTCAGACGTTAAAGGCATGTCATTTGGGCAGCTTCACCAGGAAGCTGCAATTTCACACACCCCCGAGAACCACAAGTCCACTCCTGCAGGTCTCTGGGGAAAGGAACTGGACAAAGGGAAAGATGGCTGCAGCATGTGCAGTAAAGTCAGGGTGGCACAGGAAGTGCTTGCCTGTCAGTCTAACCTGAGAGCAAAGATCATTGGCTAGAAGGGGTGGAGCCACTGCAAACCCGGAGAAATTTTGGAATAGGTAATCCCAAGACAAAGCCACTCTCTCTCTTGTCCTATTGCTTCGCTCCTGCTTCCTTGCACTCACCCATGCTCCCTCCACAGCCATATGGTCCTAGAAACGGCATGGCCCATGGCATGAGGACCCCCCACACAATGGGCTACAGCTGGGAACACAAATTGACCTAGCCAGATGCTGGACTGGACTGTGCAAATATGGAGCAGAAACTCTGGGGATGACTTTGGTCCTCGTTCTGCTGAAGATGAACGGGTCCTTTTTCTTGGCGCGAGGGAGGAAGATTGGACCTTAGAAACTCAGGGGTTTAATTCCATGCAAATAAATATCACTCATTCTCCTGGGCAAACCCCAGAAAATTCCTTTTCTCATGATATTGCAAGAAGCTCACCCCACTGATAATAAAATCATTACCAATAGAATAGGCAAGCTTCTCTTAGTAGTACAGTACGTCCTCGGGTTACATCGGAGTTCTGTTCCTACAGCACAACATAACATGATTTCCACCTTAAGTCAGAACCCACCTACATGAGCACTACGTCACTCACATGAAGCACATACACAGCAGTAATTAAGTGAAACAGGAAAAAAAATTTAAAAGAAAGATAACGATTCCTGACGTTTACTTGTGGTAAACAAATAATAAAAAAAATAAGGCACATATGTACATACGTCGAAATGGAAATGACAGAATTTTTTTTAATAAATAAATGGGAAATGATGATGTAACCACAAAATGACATACGTTTCGTGTACATATGTCTGTACAAGAATGCCAAGCTTGCCATCTGACCTGTGAAACAAGAAACACTTCTATTTTGGAGTAATTTTGAAGACTAACTGCTATGTGGTTTATTGATGCTCTTTGTTTAAGACGAAATAGTAAGAGCTAATATATAACAAGCAACTACCATATGCCAGGCACCATGCTAAGTATTTTACGTAGAGGATTTCATTAAAAGGTCACCCAAACCCTAAGAGTTAGCTACTATATTTTCTTTCTCATTTACAGTTGGTAAAAGTACAGTTTAGGAGTGACATAATTGATTCAAGAACCTAATAACTAAATAGCAATGGGCCAGCGTTTTGAACCAGTCTTAACCTCTATGAGTGCTTGAAGGTAGTGGGAAAACCTTGGCCATCTTCCAGTGTGCGAAATCTGGAGCATGCTTCTTAACCAGAAGATGTACAGTACAAAATCAAAGGCCTCTTTCTATTTAGAAATATCGGTGCTAAACACATAGGAAAATACTCTATGACTCAATAGACATTCTTTTTCACATTGTGGCAAGCACAAATGTCTTGCTGATTTGGCCAGCCACTGTGTGTTTCACCTGTGGGGCACTTACAACATTCATACTGAAATTATGTGACTCTCCTACTAGACGGTGGCCCAATCAATGTTAAGAACCATGCTATTCATGCCAGCGTCACCTGGATCTGCCACATTATAGATGCTATGACGCTTCATAAAGGTTTGTGACCTGAAGGAAGAATCATTAATTTTTTTATAACCGTGTTTCTAGATTCCTAGAATATCAATAAATGATTGCTGCTCATAATTATTAAGTCATCTGAGTTCCTGTAATTCCAGGGAGTCACATGGTCTGCGAATGCTTTTCTGGTCTTTTCATCTCACATACTCTCTTCTCCATCAAATTAAACTCTTACCATGTCCCCTGTACATATCCTACAATAGACCTCGTAACACTTTTTCCCCACTTACATTCCGCACTGCCTGGTAAACTCTAAGGACCTCATCTTATTCCTGTTTTATATTTACACCCAGCACAGAGCATGATGTAGATGAGGCACTAAATGATTACTGGAAACAAATTTGTATGTGTGTAAGTCTTTATGATGCCATAAGAATCCAATACCTTATACATTTGGAGTGCAGTAAGAGCAAGAAATTACAAATATCATTTACAACTTAAACTTTAATTATTAGCCCAGTGCAAAAAAAAA
>PVJC01054651.1:0-10435 GCA_004026665.1 Murina feae | reverse complement strand
GGGGGGGGCCAGGTCTGCAGGGGAGGACAGTTGGGGGGGGACCCAGGCCTGCAGGGGAGGATAGTTGGGGGGAACCCAGGCCTTCAGAGGAAGATACTGGCGGGGGGGAACCAGGCTGGCAGAGGAGGGCAGTTGGGGAGGACCCAGGCCTGGAGGGGAGGACAGTTGGGGGGGACCATCTTGGCAGGGGGAGGGCAGTTAGGGGCAATCAGGCCGGCACAGGAGCAGTTAGGCTTTGATCAGGTTGGCAGGGGAGTGGTTAAGGGCAATCAACAGGCAAGAGATCGGGAGCTAGCAGTCCAGGATTGTGAAAGGGATGTCCGACTGCCCGTTTAGACCCAAGCCTAAACGGGCAGTCGGACATCCCTCAAGGGGTCCCAGATTGGAAAGGGTGCAGGTTGGGCTGAGGGACACCACCCCCACTCCCACTCCGTGCACGAATTTCATGCACTGGGCCTCTAGTTTTATGTAATCAGGTATGTGTTTGTTATTTCTGATTATGAAATTATTTGGAGAAAATTAATGCTGGGGGATGGGAACAGCCCGGGAGAGGTCAACAGGGGGAAAAGGTAAACATATAATGCAGACAATTTTGAAGTAAAAAATGAAATTTTATAAGACCGTAGGCACATGTAACAATTTAAACACCCTGCTATTGTTGTCATTTAAATTCATTCCAGTTTTTCACTATTATAGAGTAAACATACAAATCTTTCTGGGCTTTTCAGAATACTGTGTTAGGTAAACTTACAGAAATGGAATTATCAAGCCAAAAAGTCTGAGTATTTAAACCTGCCAAAATATCCTCTAGAAATTCACCCATATTGTTGGTAATACTGCTATTAGCAGTGGAACTATGCCATTAAGGTTAACAAAATGAACATTAGTACTAAAAGAACACAGCCAAACAAAAGGGCTAGTTCATACTGAGTGAAAAACAATGATAAATAATATTTCCATTCAACAAGCTGGCAAAGTTTTTGCCTTTTTTTTTTTTTTTTTAAATGGCAACATCTACTAGCAATGGGAAGTGTGTGTCTGTGTGTGTGTGAGATAGTTTCATACATAGTGTAAAAGATGAGGCAATATATCACTTAGCCATATTTCTCCACGAAAAAATTTAATAAATACCAATTAAATACTAATAATCACAGAAACAAATGTTTTTTAAGTTAGGAAGATATCTTTTATCTATCAATATCCAAGATTTTACAAAAACTTATTAAAGAGTAAATACAAGTAAAAGATTGCCTATGAAGGCAAAAACTTCCTTTAAGAAACTTTTGTAGAAATTAAAATGCTAACTTCAGAGCTATTTGCAAATTTCCCATGTGAAAATTACCAGCATATATTTTGGAATATAGTTACCTAAAATATCATGGGAAAGGAAAAATTACCACCCCAGGGATTGAGAAAATGAGCAAACTGTCATCACAAGAGTTACACTGAAGCTGCTACCTACATCTCTTAGCCAGAATAAAAATGTAAGACTACCAGCAAGAGAACATGATCCTCTGATCTGAACAGACTTACCATCTCTGATAGGTGAGAACATGTCCCCCAAACTACTTGTTCTAGTATCATCAAGACTGGAGAAATCTTGATTTTTTCCACTGTCTGTTTCCTTAGATAAAATATCTGTGTTGATGCTTCGAGACAAACCTTATAGAAATTAGATATAAAAATATTATTACATCTAAAGAAATTTATCAGAAGCGAGGTTCTAAAAATATAAAACTGAAAGCAACAAATGAACAAACAAGAAAAACAGAGGGTAAGAGATCAACCAAATGACTTGTAACCCATGGAGACAGACAGTAGGGGGTCAAGGCATGTGCTGGGGATGGGAATAGCCGGGGAGAGGTCAACGGGGAAAAAGGAGACATATGTAATACTTTAAACAATGAAGAATTTAAATTAAAAAACAAACAAACAAACAAACAAACAAAATCTCATAGACACAGATAACAGCATGGTAGTTACCAGATGGAAGGGGGGGTGGAGTGGGGTATAGAGTAGTGAAGGATAAAAGGGGTCAAACACATGGTGACAAAAGATTTGATTTGGGGTGGTAATCATACAATGCAATACATAGATGACGTATCATAGAATAGTACATTTGAAGGAATATATAATTTTATTAAGCAATGCCATAAAATTAATTTTAAAATAATTTTAAGAAGAATAAATGATTTTGTGAATAAATAAAAAAAAATAATGTATTACCCATATTATTGGTAATATTACAATTGTGAGCATTGGGGGGAAAAAGCAGAATTTAACAACAATACATTTAACCATCACTTTCATGGAATGAAGGGCTCCCAAAAATCAAATAACTTATTTATTCATATACCACCATGTTATGGTAGCCATTTTTAAAATTCTTTTTCTAAAATAATATACATATTTGCTTCTGTCTTAAAAGTATTCTGAACATATAACTTAGTTCATTACCTACAAATGATAATCATACAAAAAGTCTGTAAGGCATATGTAGCACAATGCCTAACAGACAGCAGGATTCAAGTTATGTTAGCTCTCTCCCCAGTTTGCAGTGAACAGTTATTTTTCCCTCTTCTTTTTCTTCACTAACAGGGGGAGCTTAACATTGCTCGAGGCATTATCGACCTGAAATGACTTCACTGACCTCACAATAGTTTACTAAGAGGAAGGAAACCAGAATCCCAAACTCACAGAGAATAGTAAAGTAGACAATAAAAAGGCAGGGAATGTTTTTCATTCCTTAAGTGGCTGTTTCCTTCTGAAAATAAGCAGTAGTGACAGAGGTTGCTTTCAATAACTAAGTCAGGACCACTTTAGTAGAAGCAACATGAATTTTTTGTCAAACTTCGGATGTATTTTACAGGAAGCTTAAAATGATAATGCAGTAATAATGATGATCATGATAACAATATTATTAATCAAACCATAATTATTGAGTGCCCACCATGTGCCAGGCACTTTTGATACATTTTTCTCTGATTTTCACAATAACCCTAAAAGTGATTATCTGTGGAAGAGAAAAATGAGATTCAGAATGGTTAAGAAAACTGCCTAAAGTCATCCCGGTAAGAAGTGATAGACCTGAGACTTAACCTTAATATACTCTACATGTTTCAGAGGAGGGAAAAATAGACTTGTGTATGTGTGTGTGTGTGTGTGTGTTTGAGAAAAAATTAGGAAGCAAATGTGGCAAAATTTATAAAATGGTGAATCTGCTGGACAGTTGAGCTCAGGAGTTCTTTATATATTATTGAAACTTTTCTGTAAGTTTGAAATTATTTCAAAATGAAATTAATGAACAGAATTTTTAACTATGGATGCAGAGCAAAAATTCATTTTGCCAGAAACTTTGCTAATCAGGAAAGAGCTGTAATCAGTGACCCTGCAGACCCAAGTCTTCAATTCCTAATTAATGCTATCATTGTTAAACATAGACTCCTTATTAAAAACTAAATGAATACAGACTTCATGAAATTTACAGTAAATGAGAAAAATATTGTTTACTTTTTGAAAATTATGCATAAAATTGATAGTAAATTAAAATTTTAAAATAATGGCAATTTTAATATAGTTAATTAAACATTTTTGGCAAACATTACTCAAAGTAATTTTCAAAAAGACTTTCTTCTTTTAAGTGGATAGCACATATTTTTCCATGTAATGTGTAATAATTTTTACGGGAGGACGATGTAGTTATTCACTGAAAATTTGAAGTGAATATACCAACAACTTTTTAAAAAAACTATCCCAGATTATGAATGTTAACAAATTAAACTTTTGCTTATACTTGGAAATAGTAAACTCTGACTGAAAAGGCACCAACAAATATTTTTGTCCATGTCAAGTACTTTTCCTAAAAATTTAAGAAGACATGGGTGGGTACACCCATTTCTAATATTTTGAAAACATACTGGCATGAGTACCATGTGTTTAAAACTATCTTTTGCATGATGACAGTGTAGCATACTCCTTAAAATAAAAACCAGGAGGTTTTTAGGAATTTGGGGAATATGATCTTTATTGTGGGCAAAGAATACACTCTACAGTAGGTATGGGGAAGCTTATCATCACATTATACTTTCACAATGTCTAAGTAAATTCTTTTTTAAGAAATGCTTGATTATCAACGTAAAAAAATTATTTAAAATTGTAATATTTTATTTTTATTTAACAAACTGCTGGTATGTGGCTTAATATGAGCCAGGCACTATTTAATACTTAAATATATTGATTTCATCACTTACTTTACCTTTCATTCTAAAATATGAAATAAAAGGAGCTATTAATAGCTTTAAAAATAAAAGGAAAAAAACCTGAGATCAAATCATGACATCAAAATTGCATTCTCTACTGATTAACCTGCAGAAACAATGTAAAGTCACCCAGTTAGTATTAAGAATGAATAATTTGAGTTGACATTATTGTGTTTTTTAAGATAACATTTTTTACAACAGAAGTTCAACTAAACAGACTAAGCAATATTTTTTCATTAATTTTTAAAGAATTTATAGCTGAAGTTAGAATGTTCACTTCTTCAATAATATTTACTAATAATTTTATTTAAATACTCGAGTGAATCTGAGTTGTTGGTTCCTGAAGAAAGTATAAGTATATATATATTGGGGTGGGGGGTCACTCCAAATACTATGTATAAGCACCACTTACCTGCTTTGTCTTGGGCAGCAACTGTGCCTTTCCCCACGGCTGTTGTCATGGGCTGTGGCAGAACCGTGGCCGTGCCAGTGGCTTCTCTGACAGTTCCAGAACTCTGAGCTCCCCCACTGGTGGCACTCCCAGGAACAGTCCGTTTGTTCACAGCTGAGGACTTACTTGAAGAGTCTTTATTTAAACCTGACTGAAATGTAATGGAATATTTAAAAGCTCAGGTTTCTAATGCTCCCTACTGTTATTAATATTTTATAAATTCCCTGTTAGATTAAAAATATGTATATATTTTTCCTTACAAATTTTAAGCTTGCTAGTATAGCTGAGAGTTTCCCTCTGAGCCAAAAAAGCCTTTTAAATATGAAAAGAGGGAAATATGAGAATTAAGTATAAAATTAAAAAAATAGTTTTAAAACCAAGTATCAAATGGCTTTGTACTAAAATTGTATTAAATGCTTTTTATATAAAAATGATTATGAAGCAAAACTACACTGTTTGACAACATAAAATTTCTATATTCTAGATTTATTTAGTAAAACAAAAAATTCAGAAAGAAAATCTCTTACCTTAGAAAGAGCAGTGGAGTACTGAAATACTATACACTGCACAGATGTCTTGTGAGCACTGATGGTTTTAACTGGTGATTTCAACATCCTTAAGTCATACTGATATATTTTCCCACGGGAGGATCCAATAGCCAAAGTGGCACCGTCAGGCATGAAATCGACCGCAGTTAGAGGAGTGTCAGCCACTAAAGTTTTCACTAGCCTTTGGGAAGAGAGTAAGTCTATGCAGATACATGAGTGAATACAGGTACGTAAGCTTATGTGACATATAAGTAACTGTAGCATTTCAAAACCAAACTTACTTAGAATTGGGCAAGTAGCATACACCTTCCAAACATTTATTTTAAAGCATAAATTTAGACATTTCAGTGCAATGGCAGATAAAGGAACTGCTGAACACTTCATCCTATTTTCCTATCCACTCTACATGTTCTAGAAGCAGTACCTATTTCTTTAAATAATTGTTACCTTGGCAATGAATATGACAGAATTCCTGGGTGCTACTCCACCAAAAAAAAAAAAAAAAAGGGGGGGGGGAGGGGGCCTCTAGCCTCAGAATTAAGGAGTCTCCCAGTATCCCTTTTTGCTTAAGCCTCAAGAGGACTATGACCTTTCACTGGAGAGCAGCTGCTACTTTGTTCTTAGTTCTGTATCTCCTGACCAAAAAGCTAACTGAACCCATGTGGCTTGATCCTCAGGAAGCAAGGGGAGAAATATGGATACCAACCTGCTGAAGTTGAGCTCTTTACTGGAGTGTCTGATATAAGAGAGAAATGCCTTATTGACTCAGGTCTCTTGGTAAATTAGTTCAAAATAATAATAATCATCATAATAAAAAGAATGTGAAATAAGTAACAGCAAACTTCTAATAAGGACTGACACTAGGTCCTTCCCTAATAATAACCTTACCATTTTTTTACAGGCTTTTTACATATTGTTAAGTATCTTGAACACATCTGTAGCATTTTTGCAGCTTTTTAAAAAACTAACCAAGCACCCTTATAAATATAAGTACAGGAAGGCACATCAAACCCAGATACTTAGATTATGTGCCCTTTAGCTCTAGACCACTGGTTCTCCACTGGAGATCGTTAGTTAGGATGTCACAGCTAGGAAAGTGCTACTGGCATCTAATGGGTAGAGGCCAGGGATGTTGCTGAACATCCCACAGTGCCCAGGACAGTCCTTCTCAACCAAGAATCACTCAGCCCAAAATGCTGATCGTTCAGACACCCTGCTTTACTAAGGAATTAATTTTAAAGCAAATTACCGTATTTTCCGGCATATAAGATGACTTTTTAACCCAGGAAAATCTCAAAAATCTTCTCAAATAATGAGAAGGCTAGTGAGAGAAGTGACCCAACTACCTCCTCTACTTTCTCCCTCTATCATTTCTACCATTTCAGCAGTTTTGTCTCGACTTTTGAGAAGATTTTCCTAGGTTAAAAAGTCATCTTATACACCGGAAAATACGGTAATATTTTGTTATGTTTTTTAAAAGAATAATGTGCATACATGTTAGAATAAAGATAAGAAATTAGCAGGCTATCCTTCAATGTTCACAATCCAGAAGTGCTCTAAATAAGCCAGTCAGAAAAAGATAAGTACCACAGGATTTCACTGATATGTGGAATCTAATGAACAAAATACACTAACAAACAAAATAGGAACAGATTCAATAGATACAGAGAACAGACTGACAGCTGTCAGAGGGGTTTGGGGGACTGGGTGAAAAGGTGAAAGGTTAAGGGGGAAAAAACAAAAACCTCATTGGCACAACAAACAGTATGATGATTACAAGAGAGAAAGGCAGAGGGAAGGTAGAGAGGTAGAAGAGGGAAAAGGGAGAATAAAGGGTGACTAGAGATTTCACTAGGGGTGGTAAACACACAATGCAATATGCAGATGATGTTTATAAAGCTGTACCCCTCAAACCTATATAATTTTATTAACCAATATCATCCCAGTAAATTCAAATTTTTAAAAAATGAAACAGAATAATAATTAAAAAGAATACCCACCTCATCTATTTTTTTCTGCATGGGAAGAAGAAGAAAAAAAATCTACCTTACCAGATATCAAGTACACAAATTTTAGAGCTCCTGACCATTAATTAATCATAGGTCTACACAAATCATAAATATATATGCTAATGAGATAATTATTTGTTGCTAAATTAAGAAACGCCACACTTACTTCTTACTTGAAGTGTCATAGAGAATGATTCTTTTATCCAAGCCTATGGTTACAAACAACAGCTCATTGACAGGAGAAAAGCAGAGGCCTGAAGCGGGAGCTTTATGAGTGCTGTCAAAGTTATGGTGAGGACTCTGACTATTCACATCCCAAAGAGTCACTACTCCATTATCCGAAACACTGCCCAGCAGTGATTTCTTAAATAAGGAGTACTTCACGTGCCGAACAGGCTATAAAAAGAAGAATAAATTTTATGCAATTAAAGCATTCATAAGAACATTTTATATAAACTATATAAATAACAGCCAACCACAGACACAGACTCACACAGGATTTAGGACTTTTCTGGTTTAGAGAATAACAGGTTTCAATCAATACCATAAAATCATTTAGTGGGCTACTAAGATGATCCCAAGACATACCAATATTCCAGTAATTGAATATTTGTCATGATATTACTAACTTGGAATACAGCTAACTCAATCTCCTCTTTTTTTCCATAAAAAAAAAAAAAAAACAATACATTGATTCATTAGGGTTAGACCATCCCTAAATAAAAGGTCCAGTTACAGCCAAATCACAAATAAGGAAACCCTAGCAGAGAATAAGAAATATTTGTATTTTAAACATATTTTAGATATTTATATATTTGTTTGATTCTGGGCATCTGATGTACTGGAAATTCAACAACTAAAGCATAATAAAAAATCAGCTAAACCACAAAGGATGAAGAGTCAATTCTCCGGACTAGGCATGGAGAAAGCCTTTGGTCATCTAAGGAGATATATAATATCTTTCCACCAAAGTTCTATATTAGCCTATTAAAATCTTTGTTATCTCTAAATTTAGTATTCATCCATTTCCATGTTATTGAGGATCTTTTCAACGTAATCTGCAAAGTTGGACAATGGTTGAGGACAAAGAAAACACGATATGGTTCTAACTAGAATGTAGGTGTGTAAAGAGTTAACTCTAATATAAAAGTTAGAAGGTAGGGGAGGGTGGGGGTAAGGGGGAGAGATCAACCAAAGGACTTATATGCAAGCCTATAGGCCTAACCAATGGACATGAACAACAGGGGGGTGAGGGCATGAGGGGGGGGGGGAATTAGGGGGTAACGAGGGGATAAGGACACATATGTAATAACTTAATCAATAAAAAACAAATGTTTAAAAAAATTAGAATCAAGTGATTGGCAAGGAGGCCAGTTTATATCATAGTAAAAATAAAACAAACAATTAATTAAGCCTCACACCCAGCTGAAGTCCTTCCTCCCTTAATATCTCCCATTGTATCCCCAATTGGATAATTTTATCTCACTGTTCTGAATCTCCATAAGTTTTTATCAATGACCCATATTATCATTTATATGTATATCTCTTTTATTCCCCCAATACAAACTTGAAAAAAATACATGTTTCTATGCATTTTTAATATCCAATGTATTTTCCTTAAACATTAAATATATACTACTCAATATAATGATTTGAAAAAACCACTTTTCAAAAGTGAGGCACTCCCATCTTTTATCTAATAATAATTATGGTCACAGTGATTATAATTAAAAGTAAGAATGGAAAGATGCACCTTATTAGAAATTTCTGTAGAGAATTTCATGGAAAGTTAGTCAAAAATTAGATTACTTGAGAAACTGAATGTATTAAGAATTTTATAGACAAATTTTCTTGAAGAAAAAATTTGGCTAATATCTATAATAATCTCTCTATAATAATAAAAGCATAATATGCTAATTAGACTGGACGACTTTCTGGACAAAGCTAGGGCTGCGAGGGAAGCCTGGGTTCCAGGTGCCAGAGGGAAGCCAGTGCCAGCAGCCGGGGGAAGGAAGGCCTACTCTTGCACAAATTTTGTGCATCGGGCCTCTAGTTCCTTTATAAAAAGTTTCCTGACCAAACCAGTTTGGCTCAGTAGATAGAGTGTTGGCCTTCGGACTCAAGGGTCCCAGGTTCGATTCCGGTCAAGGGCATGTACCTTGGTTGCAGGCACATCCCCAGTAGGGAGTGTGCAGGAGGCAGCTGATCGGTGTTTCTCTCTCATTGATATTTTTAACTCTCTATCCCTCTCCCTTCCTCTCTGTAAAAAATCAATAATATATATATTTTTAAAAAAGTTTTCTTACAAACCTCCTCAGTGTAACTTAGTGGTTGGGAGCGTCAGTCCACGCACCGAGGGTTCTCAGGTTCTATTCCCCTTAAGGGCATGCACCTAGGTTGCAGGTTCAATCCCCAGCCCCAGTTGGGGCACGTGTGGGAGGCAACCAATGAATGTGTCTCTCTCATATCCAATGTTTCTCTCTCTCTCTCTCTCCTTCTCTCTCTCTTTCTCTCTTCCCCCCCTTCTTATTCCCCCCTTCCACTCTCTCTAAAATAACAATGGAAAAAATATCCTCAGGTGAGGATTAACGAACACAAAACGTTTCCCTACATACTCCTGGTATTAACCTGAAATACATGAACTATGATATACTTACAGTATAGTAACCAAAAAAACAAACAAACAAACAACAACTCCATTTATCCTGTGCCTAAACACACTCAATTATCACATGCCCATCAGAGTACTTATGTACCTGTCCTGTAGCTAACATAATTTGAGCTATGCAACACTTCTATAACTGTAATGTCTATAAAAAGATTAATATTTATGTTTGGAGCTTAACCTGTTCACAGTATTGTATTTTGTTATATCTAAACTAATAAAAGTGAAATATTAAAATTAACCGTTTCTCCGAGACAGGGTAAGCCACGCCCACCAGCCAATCACAGCGGCTGTATGCAAATTAGCCCAGCCAACATGGCGGCCGCCACTCACGGACCTGAGTAAACAGCCCTTTCCATTGCGGCAGCAGCGAAAGTGAAGCTGCGCCCCTCAGCTCAGCTCCAATTAAACTGCCTCTAGCGAAACACAGCTTTTTGAAACATTGTAACAATCATAGAATCCTCCGGAGCTGAAGGAAAGAGCAGCCCGGGCCTAACCAGTAA
>PVJC01054650.1:0-10421 GCA_004026665.1 Murina feae | reverse complement strand
CTTCTCTCTGAAGTAATTATTATTTCTTTAAGTGTTAGTAACAAAATCCCCCAGTTACTATTTGAAAATTGCTTAATTTTACTTTAATTCTGAAGAACATTTTTCTGACTCTAGAATTCTAGGTTGAAATGTCTGTTTGCATCTAACGCACTGACTATATCGTGTCTGGTTTCCGTTGTTTCTGTTAAGAAGGTGGCTGTCACTCTAACTGGTTTCTTTAAAGGCAATCTGTCCTTTCTCTGTAGCTCCTTTGTGGTCTGCTCTTTGTTTTCAGTCGCTTTCTCTTTTACAGTGACATGCTTGGTTCTGAATTTAAATATGTATAATGACATACATATTATACTTGAGATTTCTTGTGATTATTGAATCAGTGGACAGATTTCATTCCTCAGTTTAGAATTTTTTTAAATTGTTTTTTTCTTTTCTTTTCTTTCTTTCTTTTTTTTTACATATTGCCCTGGTACTATTCTCTTACACGTCTCTATTTGGGTTGCCAATTACATGAATATTAAACCTTCTCACTGTGTCTTCTATCTCTTACACTCACCTCTGTTTTCCCCTCTCCACTTTTATCTCTCTATACTTAATGGGTTCTTTCGGTCTATTTTTAGATAATTAGTTTTTTCTTTAAGCCTCTGTTAATCCTGTTCTTAATTCCAGTCATTCGTTTTTACTTATAGAATTTCTTTTTTTATATATGCTACGTCATTTTTAAAGTTTTTAGTTTCCACATAAGATTTTTATTTTTGACACATTTCTTGAAAATTGTAAATTTTGTTGATTAATGGTTTATGTCTGATAATTCTATCTGAATAGTTTGAACATTGGTGCTGTTTCTACATATTCTCCCTCTTAATATCTTCTTTTCTGCATACCTGGGCAATATTAGCTCTAAAATAGGCATTTTGTACTTGAAAAATGCTTTATAGGAGTAATTTGTGGCTTAAGATGCTGATTTCTTTCTTTGGAGTAGAGGTTTTGTTTCTTTTGCTTGGTCCTTCAGATCTTTCTCAATATAAGCACAAGGTTTGAGGTATCAGGAACTACCCAGAATGAAGTAATAAAGCTGGGATGAGCATCCCTGCAAGGGGTACTTTGTTAACAGTTCACCCTGCCTTCAGGTCCTCTGTTTAAAGCCAGGGGCGATTTATCGGAGTGCCTGCCTATATGAGTGACTGAGAATTCATTCGGAATTACAAGCTTCTCAAGTTTGTTGAGTCAGAGCAGATGGACAGACAGACTCTTCCAGGCAAAACCAGCATCGATTGCAAGGTCTCCTTGTCTGGAATATCTTTCCTCTCTATTTTGTCTCAGTAATTCTTCACTACTAAGTTAGCTTTTTGATGCTTTTAAATAGACCTGGCCAGTGCGGCTCAGTTTGGTTGGAGGGCCATCTGGTACACCAAAAGGTTGTGGGTTCCATTCCTGGTCATGGCACATACCTAGGTTGTGGGTTAGATCCCTGGTTGGTATGAAAGCAATCAGTGGATGTCTCTCTCACATGGATGTTTCTCTCTTTCCTCTCTCTAAAATCAATAAGCATACCCTAGGGTGAGGACTAAAATAAAGAAATAAAAAAAGCATATTGTTTTTATATGTTATCCAGCTTTTGTAGCTTTCATCAAACATTGGATCTGAATTTCCTGATTTCATATTACCTGTTGCTGAAATCTCAAATTATACCTACCTGGGACACTCACTCTTTATCCACTTAATTTTTCTTGTTCTTTAGAACTTGGATGAGACATTATTCCCTCAGTAAAGCCTTCCATAGCTATTTTAAAATTATTTAATCATCATTATCTAGTACAGTTCATAGCATACAATAGTTAAGATAGCTGTTGAATAAATTAATGAATATCCTATAACCTCAGAACACAAATGAAACAGTACAAGTTAAAAATAAGTTAATGTGTTTAAATATACATCTATAGAAACATTATTTCTGTATTCCTTGAACCATAGTAAACAGGGTATCTGTAGATATTTGCTGAGCACTGATGTATGCAGAATGCTGTACTGTATGTAGGGCCCTGAAAACATTTATAGACTCATGAGAAAAACCAGCCGTGAAAGTAATTCTTTATATTTGATCATGGGTTTGACTCCACCAGTGAAACATGCTGAAGCATTCCAATTGCTTTAAAACATAAATGTGAAGAAATTAGAGATAAGGAGAAATGTTTATGTTTTGCAACGTAGCAGTCATAAGAAAAGTTGAAGGAAGTTGAGTGTAGGCAAGAAGGTGAAACATTACTGAATGAAGCAGTTCCATGTGGTGTATATATGCCAAGATTGTAAGCGCATATCAAGAGGGGCTTTAAGTTGATTTTTACATCTCAAATACCAGGATAGTTGTACATCATAGTAACACTCAGTAAACGTTTATGGGAAGGAGTATGGAAAAGGACAAGCGAAGGATTCAGGAGGGAGTTTCATTTTTACTAGATCTAGGCTTTTCATACACAAATATCTGTAAAAACTCCGTGGAGTCATAGTGAGGCTCTATCGCTCCCTTGCTTTTCCTGCTCCACATATGGTATAGAAATCCCTTTTTTTGGTCACTTTATAACTCTCCTCACTTCTCATCTAATCACATTATTCCAATGAACAACATAATTTTAAAAGTTAAAAATTCTTAGTATTCTTGTGTCAATGGTTTTGAATCTCACTTATATATTTTTGTACATTACTTTTCCATGCTGGTATGATCAGATTTAGTTCCGAGAAGAACTAATGTCTTTACATTATGGGCTTCTAGGTTATTATCCTGTATGATGTAAGGCTTGATTAATCAGAAAGCTATACCCGAGAAACCCGGGCGGGGGGGAGGGGGGGTGTACTCTTCCTTATTATAATCTAAGAGATTAAATATTTGTCAGGTTTTTAAGAATCAGATTACCTAAATACTGAGTATGAATGAACTCAAATCATTTATTCTTTATTATTTTAAGAAAATCAATTTTGGGAGAAACTAAAAAAGTACTGCTGGAAGCTCTGGAGGGAATAGTGAAAGGACTAAAGGAAATGGTTCTGGTGGACATGGGAGTGATTATCAGAAAATAAGTAGTAGGATCAGGAAAACAAAACTATCTATAGCCCCAAGTGAAATTACATTCTCAGATAGAAATGACCATTTGAAAGAAATGCATTACATGTGCAATGTACATAGCATTCATATAACTCCACATGTGCAGCCAGAATAATTATTAATGCATCGTATTGTAGAAACTGCTTTTACTCATTCTATATTAGGCTAGAGATTTAAGAATTTTAATTTGATCACAGTCTGTAGGGTAACAAAAAGCTGAATAAATGTGAGAATTATAAGGTCCAAATTTCAAGCTGAGTCACATTAACATAGCATGAATGAGTTATATTTTATCTTGACAAACTATGTATGAAGGTAGAAGTTTTACTACGTTAGTGGGGTATGTACACTTCATCATTTTAAGTCTGTTTGTAAAAGATCTTGAGATACATTTAGCTTTTCCTCTTGAATAGAACTACATAATAAGTTATTCTGGGTTTTAACATTCTGTAATAGAATACAGGAAATGTATGTTTTCTTGCAGCAAACACATTTACCACATGAAGGAGAGCAGGAGACTAGCAGAATAACATATGAATATATGCAAAATGCTTATTCTCTTTTTAAAGAAGACAGGGTGGTTTTGCATTGAAAAAACATCTTTCAGCTGCTTTTCCTCCATCATCAGTAACTTAGTCTGCTACACACTGTGTTTTAAAAATTCAATTCAGAGAAGCCATTTAGTATCATCATTTAGACGTGCCATTTTCTCCTGCTACAAGGGGTTCAGGTGACAGCAATATATTTTGAACAATTTCTGCAAACACACTTTTTTAAAATCTATACACAAACTCAATTAGCGTTGAGGTCAGTAAGTGGGAAGGCGTTTATAGAATCAATCATTTTGGGTTAAGGAGTAGACACCCTGCAAGCTTACTAATGGAATGGAAATAATGGCTGGAACTTCTCCAAACAGTGACAATCTCAATGGAGCGATTAAATATGCATGAAGAATGTTTGCCGAGAAGTTCAAACACATCAACCTGGGGTTTATATTTTGGGTTTAATTTATTCCGCACCTTCCAGGGAGCTGGGGCCTGATGGTCTCGCGACATTTCTGGGGCCTGCACATGCTGCATCCTGCACAGAGCTTTGACTGACAGTCCCGTGGATAGAGTAGCTATTTTTAACCATCTGAAGAAGTGCAAGCAAGGAGAGAGAGTGGGAGTTTGGGATTAGCATTCAGGTACCCAACCTGCCTCCTTATACATTTGGCAATATTAAAAAGAGATATATGTACCAATCTTTGTAAAACTTTATGTAATAAATTAAAAAAAATAGTAACTGCTCAACAGTAAAATGTGTGACCTTTGGATCTCAACTCTAAAAAAAAAAAAAAAAAAAAAAGAGTGTGTCAGACAATCTTCAGCCCATTTAATTGAAAGTATCAGTATTAGCAAAACTCCCATTTCTGTTCACAGCAGTGGCACTTAGGCCTTCAAATTACAATTCACTTATGTTATTGCTGTAATCTGTATCTTCAGATCATTAATTTTCTCTCTCGCAAAGAGAAGTCTGTATGGTAGTGACTGGTTGCACTTTATGCCATTAATGATTAATGGAGCTATTATAATATTACTGAGTAAATCAGCTATAAAAAGTTTTTGTTTTTTTTGAGGAAAAAAGCAATAGAGCGAGAAGGCATCGTTTTCTTCTATGCTCTAGTGTTTTCTAAATTATAAAGAATGTGAATGTATTTAACAGAAAGGTAGTTTTCTTTGGTTTGTTTTATCTTGGGGATTGTATTCAAACATATGTGGGACACAACTAATAATCTCTCATTGGATAGATTTGCTCAGTTATTATTGTAGGCTGAACTCCGCAGGAAATAGAATTATCAAACTAGAACCCATATAATGGGCAACTATCCAAAGAAAGTCTCGATTCTGAGAGGATTCTTGGTGACCCGACGGCTGTGGCAGCTGCCCCAACACTCTCCCCATCGCGTGTGGTCTCGCCCTGGGGAGCCCTGGTGCTTTCAGGGAGAGCAGCTGCTCCAGAGTGAATGACAGCTCTGATGGATGCACTACGAAGCCCGCGCGCTCATCTTTGAAAGAGATTTACAGCATTATTAAAGGAAAAGGCTGAAGCATCGCCATAATTTAACTGGGTATAAAATGAAAACAACCCTTCTAAAGTGGAAACCTGAAATCCCACGGAGGCGTTTAAAAGGTGGTTACTGATGGCCCTGTCATGGCCAATTTATGCGCAGTGGAAGCTCTGTGCTTTCAAAGCTGCTTTCAGGACCCTGGCGCTTACAGCCTAGAAGGCCATTGGTTGGATGCTTTTCTTAGACTCAGGAAATCCTAAGGATGATTGTCAGATGAGAGATTCAGCTCCCCTGGGCCATGGCATTTCATGGGCTTTGATAGCAACCGCAGGCCACTGTCCCAGACACTGAGGGAACGCATTGCAGTTCATTCATTTATATGTAAGGTAGATTTTAAAAACTGTGTATCAGGTTAATGTATAACCTTGGCCAAAGCATAACTGGAAATACCAAATAATCTTATTAGCTGACACAAAAGAATAGTTAGGACCAGCAGTACCCTAGGACTCTGTACCCTAGGAGGTTGAAGAAAATGGCATTAAAGTCATGCACTTCTATTTAGGTCCAAGCACCAATGTCCAAGGTCACAAACAAGTAAGTAACAAAGTGAAACATCCAGCAGCAGCCTCTTAAAGTGCTGATTGGGTCAGAGCATTCAGAAACTTTTCCTCTGTGGGTAGTAATACCCTACCCAGAGAGAGTCGCTACCCCACTCTCACTGCCCCCTGCCTTGGCCTCCTTCCTTACAGAAAAAAAGCAAGTTTCTTAGCATAGTGTATAAGACTTTATGGCATTGGTTCACCTCCCCACTTCCTGTTTCCCATCTCTTGATGTACTCACACACCGGTTTACACAGGATCTGCTCAGATGTCCACAAGCTCCCCCTGCACCCTTCTGGTGGCCTTGACCGTGCTCCACCCTTGCCTAGAGGGCCTTCCTACCTCTTCCACCTGTTCAACTTCATCCACATCCAGATGTCCAGCTTAAATGCCTTTGAAAACAACAACAGAGTAGGATTTAAAGACACTAAAAATGTCAGGTCACAAAAAAAACACACATAATTGTTCTCTAAAATGAGAACAATATAGAATATGAAGAAAAAGTTTATTGGTTTTGATAGTTATTTGCTTAGAAGACAACAAGGAAGAAAAGGAGGAAGGAGAGAGATAAAAGGAGAAAAAAAGCAATCCTCTCTATATTGAGCCTTTAATTTAAAAAAAATCACATGTTTGAAGCACAAATATCTAAGAATCAATGCATTTTTTAAACTAAGACTGTAACTGGTATGTGTTTAACATTATTACCTTCCCACTTTTAATTAAATCACCTGTCAAAACACAGGAGAGAAATAAGCAAGGACATTTTTTGTTTGTTTGTTTTCTTAATTGAGATATAATTGACATATAACATTGTGTAAAGTTGAGGTGTAGACAATGTGTTGGTTTGATACATTTACTATGTATTGTGATATGATTACATTTTCAAGTGAGTAACCAAACATTAATGAATAGGTAAGTGTGTATAAGTTAAGAGGCAGGGAATATATTTGATCTGATTTATTTAAATTAACACTGACTGGTGTGGTAGTTCAATTCCTAGTAAAATCATATGTCCGGGTTGTGCGATTGAACCCTGGTTGGGGGTGTGCAGGATGCAGCTGAACAATGTTTCGCTCTCACACATCAATGTTTCTCTCTTTCCCTCTCCCTGTCTCTCTAAAAATCAACAAAAAAATCTTTAAAACACAAACAAACATGAAAACATTCTGGCATTGGTCCAGATAAATGTTCTCAGTAAAGAATTAATTAATTAGCCCTAGCAGGTTTGGCTTAGTGGATAGACAGAGCATCGGCCTATGGACTGAAGGTCCTGGGTTCAATTCCAATCAAAGGCATGTACCTCGGTTGCAAGCTTGATCCCTTGCCCTAGTCAGGGTGCATGCAGGAGGCAACCAATTGATGTGTCTCTCTCACAAAGATGTTCCTCTCTCTCTGTCTCTCCCATTCCCTTTCACTATTTTAAAAAATCAATGGAAAAATATCCAAGGATGAGGATTAACAAAAACAAACACAAAAGGATTAATCAATTAGAAAAACATTATGAAAATAGAGCAAGTTGATAGAAAAATACATAAAAATGACTACTAAACATATAAAATGAACAACTTCATTATTGAACATAGAAATTCAAATAAAAGCCACAAAATACCATATTCCACCTATCAAATTGGCCTTGATTTTTAAAAATATTTCTTGCCCAGCCAGTGTGGCTCAGTAGTTGAATGTGATCTATGAATCAAGAGGTTACTGGTTTTATTTCAGGTCAGGGCAGATGCCCAGGTCTCCGGCTCCATCCTCAGTAGGAGTGTGCAGGAGGCAGCTAATTGATGATGTAACCATAAAATAGCTATGCCCTTTGATTCAGTAATTATTTGGCTTTTGAAGCTTATCTTAAGCAAGTACTAGATATTGACTAGGATCTAGAAACAACTAAATGTCTAATAACAATACCAAATAAGTTGGATAGATTTTGTCATGAAATATTACAGAACCATTTAAGATAGTGTGTTTGAAGGATGTTAAAGTTTTCTGATAAAAATATCCCAGATTTAACAAGTTAAGTGAAAAAAGCAGGATATAAACTTGGACATAGCAGGATCACAATTTTAAAACACACACACACGCTCTCACACACACACATGTATTCATACATAGCTATAGAGAAAATACTAGAACTGGATACAGCCAAAGAGTAAAAAACACTGGCAGGAAAATCATGCATCAGATTGCTGCAGGATTAGCTTTATTTTCTACTATATACTTTCTTGTAATGTTCTATTAGCATTTAAAAATGATATAGACAATGAGTTTCGAAAAGCAATCCTCTCTCATTTCAGATGAGGATATGTGACTGGACGCTGATGAGAACGAGGGATTGTTGGTGACGTGAGCTGTTAGTCACCTGACAGTCAACCCAGCAATGCCTTCGGTCCTCAATGGCATGTTTACTAAGTTATTTATATCAACCTTGTGTAACTTGGTTTGTATAACTGCAAACACTAGCTAGGAGCATCACTGCTTTATGTTTAGCAATTTCAGAAAAACTTTATTTTTAAATATATATATATATATATATATATATATATATATATATATATATATATTATAGGCACACATATGTGCACATACATGTACATATATAAAATATAGCCCAGCTGGTGTTGCTCAGTGGTTGAGCATCAAGCCATGAACCAAGAGGTTACCAATTGGATGAATGCCTGTGTTTCAGGCTCCATCCCAGTAGGGAGCATGCAGGAGGCATCCTATTGATGCTTCTCTCTCATGGATGTTTCTATCTCTCTATCCCTCATCCTTCCTCTTTTTCTAAGACATAGTTTTAAAAATATGTATATATAGCTTATATATAAATTTTATTTATATACATGACTATACATAAACAAACTATATATATATATATATATATATATATATATATATATATATATATGAATAGAACATGGTTTCTGAATTTTTTAAATTAGATTTCTATTTTTTTTTTTTAAATCGCAGCTATATCCAGGCTACAGTATTTAAAGCTCTTTCAGTTGGACATATGGAATCTCATTATACTTAAAATAGTTAATATTAGATGTGGACCTAAAATGTCATGTTTTAACCTTTTAAATATGAAAAAGAGAAGAAATATGTAATCACATATTTCAGTAAAGCTACTAAATTCATTATAGGCCTAATCTCATTATTTATGATTTGATCTGAATCACAAGATGAAATTACTCTTATAAATAATACATGGGTATTTCATGTGGATTTTGATATAGATTTATACAATGTGAAATTTTATTGCCTTATATTGCTATGCATTCTTGAATTTTATGCCAAAAGTTATGGCCAGTAGTAATATAATACACTAGAATTTAGTATGATGTCAACAACCCCTCAAAAATAATTTACAGATACAATTAAAAATCAGTATAAAATAATCTGGGCTTTTATTTTACTTGATTTCTGCTTCTGAACAAAATAGCATTATTTGGGATAGTAAAATAAATGTGTCTATTTTAAAAAATCAATGCCCTTAAAGCATTTTCATTATCTTAAAAAATGCGGAATTTTTCTACAGGCTATTGATTTACCAGTCCCAATATGTGATGATAATTTTGTTTTAAGTCTTTTTCAAAAGAGTTTGCAACTTGGACATTATGTAGATAAATAGCCCAGTTTTATGCTTAGTCTCTTCCCTTTTCCAGGTCTGTAACTGGGTCCCCGCTGGCCCCAGCAAATGACCTTCATCCATCCTAGTTACCCTTTCCTCACACAAAGGAAAAAAAGGACTTAAGAACTATCTATTATATACTAGATACTTACACATATGCTACTTCATTAAATCTCCAATAGCCCATATACTAAGTCATTTAAGAGACCATATACATGGGTAAAGAACACTAAGGCAAGAAGTTGCATATCGATGAGAATTTTCTTTTCCCAAGTCAAGTATTCCATCTAGATACCACCTGAATCCAAGATCCTTGGCTCTACTGGATGAAATTAAACACTTCATTCAGGAGAACAAAGAGGTATGATATGCAATGAGGAGGAATCCATGAGAAAACATTTCTACCTTACATAAAATACATATTATACAGATATTTTGGGGTTGACCCAGAATTACTGCTGGCATAGTATTTCTCACCTCCTTGCTGTTCAGTCATAACCTTGTAAGTTTCCATAACCTTCTTCAGAATAATTTATATCCCATACATAAAATAAACAGGTTCATAAATCCCGGAGATTATTTCTATTTATTACTTTTATGGAGAGATAAAATCTAATTTAAAATGGGGAGATGTTGGTCAAAGAGTCAAAGTTTCACTTACAAGGAATGAAAAAGTTCTGGGGAACTAATGTAAAGCTGGTATCTGTAGTGCTTTATATCATATTAGATAATTGAAAGTTGCTAAGAGAGTAGATCTAAAATGTTCTCACCACACATCACACACACTATATGAGGTGATGGATTTGTTAATTAGCTTGATTGTGGTAATTATTTCACACACACACACACCATCTAAACTAATAAAAGCGAAATATTAAAATTAACCGTTTCTCCGAGACAGGGTAAGCCACGCCCACCAGCCAATCAGAGCGGCTGTATGCAAATTAGCCCAGCCAACATGGCGGCCGCCACTCACGGACCTGAGTAAACAGCCCTTTCCATTGCGGCAGGAGCGAAAGTGAAGCTGCGCCCCTCAGCTCAGCTCCG